>PVJX010037664.1:0-16873 GCA_004027295.1 Dolichotis patagonum
AATGGTTTTATACTATTTTGTTATGTTTGATATTATTGTATTTGAAACTATGCTCAACTATAGCAGAGAAAGAGATATTGTGATAGCTACTGTTAATGTCTGGTTGTCTTAATGTAAAGTACTGTGTTGCCTATGTTGTCCTGTTCTGATCTGCTCTGTTCTGCCCTCTTTTGTTTTATTCTCTTTAAAATAAAAAAAAAATAAAATTAAAAAAAAGAACTGTTTACAAGAGAGAACAAAAAAGGATACTGCCTCACCGCTGACTTATTGTTATACAGTGGTTTATTTAACACACATTAGAGCTATATAATCATGATAATTGCAATTTTGAATAGTGTCACTTGGTCAAGAAAATAGAATGTGTTAGAAAAGCAACATGGGGCCCGTATTTGATTTCACTGGAAATAGGGACTAAGGAAAGCTTTGATAAAGGACATTTAAGCTATGAACTAAAGTGTATAGAAATTAACAAGACAAAGAAAAGAAATGGGAGGCACCCAGGAATACCAAAGACCTCTAGATGAGAAATGAGATTAACGTGTTCAAGGAATCGAAGGGTCAAAGTTATGTCATAGAATGAGAGAGAATGGTTCTAAATAAGATGGATGAGGTACACAGAAGTCTGTCTTCACAGCTGTGGTAAGAAGTTAATATTCTAAGCACAACTAGAAGCCAATAAAAGAAAGACCAATTTGTGGATAATGAATGATATAGATGTTATCTTTCTACAATAGATAGTACCCAAACAGAAAAAAAAGTTAATTTAAAATGGGATGGGTTTATTATTGAACCGTGAACTAAATAACTCAATAACTATGTAGGCCAATAGTTAATGTGGAGTTTCAACTTCAGCTCCATGGAGTGTATCTTGCCTTTCTCTTTTTATTTTCTTCTAAAAAAAAGCCCGTTATTTTGGCATCAGACCTATATCATACATATTTTCAAATACATAAAAGTAATTATAGTTCCAAAATATATATTTCCCAATATACACTTACATATTTCCAAGCAACATTTGACACAAATGAGAGTTCTTTACTAAGTTAAAATCTGGTAAAAGCTGTAGTCTGGACTGACAACAGGGAAATAAAATTCACAACCCAGCTGATGAATTTGTTTCAGATCTGTTGAATCTTAAACCATTGCAGAACATTCACATTAAAATGTTCTAAATTGTAATGGGCAAAAATACATAGGATTAAAACTAAAACTATTGTTTATCAGGCTGGCATTCTAGCATGGAAGGAATGAAATATTCACAGTTGAAGATGGAAAACTGTTACATTCTGGTTGTTTAAAACATCAAAGTTGCATACTTTCTTTTATATATATCTAATATCCTAAGTTTGCTCTGAAAATTGCTTTGTGGTCAAAGGGAGGACAGGTCTTAAGAACCAACTCAGGCAAAGAATAGAAAATCAAGTGACAATGGGCAAGGAAAAAGACCTTTATGTGTGAGGAAAAATCAAAAGTGTTTTTGAAAAGGGTGCTGATAATCCAAAAGTAGTCATATACTGTGTAATAAATATTTTATTCAACAGATGAATTAGAATAATCTCCTAGCAAAGTAAAAATGTTTCTGAGAACTAATGTACTTTTAACTGTAATGTTAATTCTTAGAACATGTGACATGAAGATTTGATGCTCATGAGCAGCTGATCTCCTCATTGTAGTACTTTAAAGACTCAGATATGGATACAAGAAGAAGGGTCAGGCATGAAGGTGCACACTGGAGAATTATTGATATGACCATTGAAAGCATATCCATTAATCAACGATGATACAGGAAAAGTGTGATGATCAAATGTTCTCAGTTTGAGCTACCATTGAAATAAAGAGTGTTGAAACTACTGATGCAGGCCCCACTCCGTTCTGTTATATATTATGGCATTGAGCACTGGACATTAATTTCTTGTAATGCTTTTCATGTGACCATAATTCAGTACAGCATGAGGCCTGCAAAGCAGAGATCATTCTCTATTTGGCAGGAGAAGGGAAGTATTTTGAAACTTAAGAAGGATAAGAACTGGCTCAAAGATTCAGGGGATCAAGTTGCAAGGAAACAGGAAAATTAGTCCCTACAACTACAAAGAACCTAATTCTATCTATAACTGGAGTGAGTTTGGCAGGAGACTATCAGAGCGTCAGACAGGAGCCTGATGAATCCCTTGATTTCTGCCTTATGAAACAGAAGATCTATCTGAGGTACTCTTGCCTAGACTTCTGACCCACTACTGTGATATAGTAAATGGCATTCTAGACTGTAAATATGTAATAATTTGTTATGATAGCACTAGAGAACTAATACACAGAAGGAGAACTAAAAGAGCTATCATAGAAGCCACAACAGAGAGAAAATATGCACTTGTCCATTAACTCTCTGACTTTTGAAAACTAGTGCCTCTCTTTTAATGAATAAGGTACACTTATAGGGCTACTTTCAATAACCACAATACTTAAATAGCTTGAAATTGAAATGCAATATCCAATAGATTTAACTTGACAGTAATCATTTCTTATAGCAGAATTTTATTTTTTACTGCATTTTAATAAATTTCAATTGAATACTGGGTCTTTTCCAAATCAAAATTGCCTCAGCTGTAGCAATATCCATTCTGATAAGAGAAATTTTGAATGGAATTTTGTTACACAGCTTGGATGCAGAGTAAGAATTGAATTAATGGTACAGGGTAATAAAACATGGATACAAGTGAAAGCAAATCTTTGGGAGGGAGAATGGGAGGCAAAAGAAAACCATACAGGAAGGAGTAAGGCCCTGTGATAAAGAAAAGAGTACCAGAATCTAGATGGGGCAGGGGAAGGGATTTCACCTACCTTCCCTATCCATTTGTGGCTAGTAGATGTTTTCTGGATTCTCAAATCACTGGCAGGAAAGAACAGCAATGTCTAAATGCCATTGGGAAAGAGAATGGCTCCTGGGAGAGTAGCTGGCATGCCAATGGAGTGATGACTATAGTGCTGATGACAATGGACAAAATAGTGAAGGAGGAAGTAGCAACAGAGAAGGAAGCAGCCATGAGGGAGAGTGGGAGTTTTTGAGCTCATTTCCACAAATGGAGAATTTAATGATGTGTTCAGGAATTACTTTTGGGAGGCAATTGGGAAAGACTTTTCCACTGATGATGTTCTGGTCATGACTCAAATACCTGAATTTAGAAAATCTGGAGGCTGGAAGCTGAGGTGAAAGGATCAAAGAGAGCCTGGGCAATTTAGCAAAAACTGTCTCAAACATTTTAAATAAAGGCTGAGATTGTACAGCATCCCTGTTAGGGGATATATATAGAGAGAGGGGGGAAAGTGGGAAGAGAGAAAGAGAGAGGACCTGGAAGAGCATCTATTATTTATTAATACTTTTTTTCTAAATCCTATTCTAAACTTAGTATTTGGTGATTAATTAACACTCTCACTAATTTTCCAAGTAGGTTGTTTTTAGGTAGGCTTCCATTTTCTTTGCATATTTAGGACAAAGTATTTCTTATTTTGGATCGCAGAAATTTCTGCTTTTTTACATCCTAACATTTTTTCTCTGTAACTTATTCAGCATTTGTGTGTGTGTGTGTGTGTGTGTGTGTGTGTTCTTCATAACAACTCTCCTGACTGGGATAAGATGAAAGTGAGATACTGCATTTCTAAGAAGTTCCCAGATAATGCCCATATCTGGATCCAGGAGCGAGAGGGAGTGGGGGAGAGAGAGAAAGGAAAGGAGAGGGGAAGAAGAGGAAAGAGGAAGAGAAGAAGGGGATGGTAAGCGAGATGGAGAGGGAAACCAGTTCATCATTCATTCTAGAGATCAAGTTGTTTGTTTAGTAAACAAATATAACTAGATATAATTTAAGCCTTCCAGAAATTCACTGTCTAATTTAAGAGGAATTATATTGTAGTAGCATACATGACTAAGCATTATAATAGAGATATTCACAGTGCTTTGAAGCACAGAGACAGATGAGCTCACAACAACGTGAGAAAAGAAAAAAGAAACAGCTTATACAAAAGCCACAGGCCAGGTAAATAGTTTACTATTACTTAAGTGCAAAATTTACTGAAAAGAAACAAGACAATGAGGCCAGATAGGTAAATAGGTAGACAGAGAAAACTAAAGGCTTACTTAACCATCCTGAGGCATTTGAATTTATTACTAAGCAATATGATGTCATTCAACTGATGGAAGTGTTATAATTAGATTTGTACATTTAAAAAGTCATTGTGCTAAGGTGTAAAGTATGGGTTTACAACTTAGAACAACAGATGAAGTAGTCACATCAGTTAATAATGAAGGCTTGAAACAAACCAATGATTGTGGGAATAAAGAAGCTGGTAGTAAGAGATATGCATTTAAGTAAACTGCCATAATATAAACCAAGGTACCAGATGAAGTACTCAACAAAGAAAGCTTCAAGTAAAGAAAGGCTTAAAATGTGTTATCTACACATACTAACTCTTCATGATGAATATAATTTTGTACTACAAACACATCCTAATAAAAGTAAAAATAAAAATAATAAAGGCAATTCCTTTTGTGCTTATTCTCCAGAAATCAAATTAACAGGGGATATCCATCTTAATTGCATCATGATATAATTATTATTTTTTAGATCAAAGATGGTAATGATAGACTAAATAAATGAGAATTTTAAGATAAAAATAGAAAAAGTCACCCTTCTATATTTTTGATGAGAAAGTAAATTAGTACGACCACTAGAGAGACCAAATAAATATGGAGATTACTCAAAAAACTAAATAGAGGCCAGGGATTTAGCTCAGTAGCATAAGTGCCTGTCTTGCAAGCTCATGGTTGTGAGTTTGATCCCTGGTACTGATTAAAAAAAAACAATAGAAATTACATTTGAGCCAGCTATACATTTTATGGGTATAGTCACAAAAGTATTAAAGATATCATCCTATAGTGGATGCGTTTATTTCATGTTTATAGCACCATAACTAACAATAGTTAAACTCTGCAAACATCCCATATGCCCCAAAACAGGTGAATGAATAAAAGATATGTGGCATATGTACAGAAAAGAATATGATTCACTCATGCAGAAAATTAAATCAAATCATGTTATTTATAGAAAAATGGATATAATTTGAGACCATCATGCTAAGCAAAATAAATGAGGCTTAGGAAGTTAAATATTATATGCTTTCTCTTACAGAAGAAACCTAAAACATGAATGAATAAATTAATGAGTAAAATGAAGAGTGATGGTTGAAAACTAGGATAGACTCTTAGGTCAAAGGAGAGGGGGATGAAAGACATGGGAACAAAGAGTTTTAAAATGTGCAAGATATGTTATATAAATGTATAAAATTTCTTAAAACAAGCATTACTATTCTGTAATATAAACATTCAGTAAAAAAGAAAGAATGCAGAATCTCAAGCTTCAGACCTAATGAACATAATCTGAATTTTAGTAAGATTCATATTTATAACACAGTTTGAGAAAGCAGACCTGGGTGATGTCATCTAATAGTGTGTTCAGTGTGCATTTAGGACATTCAGGAATCCCTTACCAATGTCTCACTTATGTACTTCAATGAAGTATGCAGCTTGGGAATTGGTAAGCTTTTACCAAGAGCCAGAGAAACTTTCCTTTACAAGACAAAGTCAAGATCAATATATCCATAGAAATCTTCACCATTTGTTAAAGAAATTTCCACATTTGAATCTAGGTTATATTCATATCAAATATCCTCCAAAGTATAACCTTAAAACAACCACCCTCAGACTAGGAGTTAGCCCAACTCCTTACAGCCCTGACCTTTCTGTGAACAGCTCTGACATCTGCATTGGCTTCTTAGCCTTCCCTACATGAAGATAACTCCTCTCTTTGTTATATATACTTCTTTACGAGGATACTTATCTTGGGTTGCTATTAACTTGTTATTCTTATAGTCTTTGAAAGCTAACTTTAATTTCCCTTTTTTCTTTCCCATATTGCTTCTTTTTTTAAAAAATTCTATTTAAAGAGGAAAAAAAGCAAAACAGAAAAAAGGGTAGAAATAATACAGAATTTAAAAAAAAACAATAAGAAATCACTAGTTGATAAATTACATATTATCCTCTTAGAAATAGTTGTTCATGTTACAAAATTAAGCATACAAAGTGGACATTCAAACAGTGAGGCTGCAAACAGTTCTGTTCAATGATCCAACAAAAACTTAGTAATACAGTAATCAATCCTACACACTTAAACATACATGCAGTTATATCCTTTAGAGCACTTTCTTTTCCTACTTTTGCTTTTTAAGTCCGTTATTTGTTTAGTTATCTCATGTTTCAGCTTGCTCAGTACCTTACTGATCTGTTTTGTTGTTGCTATTTCCTTTTTAATCACCTTATATAATTCTGTTGCTTTGTTTTTTAGTTTCTCCTCATCCATGCCCCATGGATCAGCTTTGGTGGAGTTGGGAGTTTTGTAGGTATTTTGTTACCTTGTTTTCTCATGTTCTATTGTTTTTTTATTTAATTTTTTATTAACTTGGAGGTAGTAATATACAACAGAACAGGATGGAATAAAGCCAATTGAGACAGTGTAGTGAAATTGGTAGAGAACTTCACAGCAGGTTACCAGGATAACAGTAATAGGCACTATTGTATATCTCATTATCTTCACAATAGTTGTTCGTTCAGTCAGCTATAGCAAAATCAAAAGAAATACAGAATATTATAGAACTTATCAAAACAGAATATTGAATAGAGCAATACCATTTATCAGCACAAAGCAAAATGGCGATAAAAATATTTGCCTTCAAAGAGATAGAAGGAAATCCCCCTTATTTGCGATATTACATATGGTCAGCTTCGCAAGAGATACTCAGATCTCTGGCTCCCACTTGCTAATGAGGGCTAGTGGGGGGATGGCAGGTTTGATGCTCAGCCCACATGCTGGTAGGCAGAAGGCTGGTTGCTCATTTTCTCAGCCCCCTAAGTTCCAACATGGTGCAGATCTCAGGAAACACTGTTGCTTCTTGCCCTGGGGTGGCCATAGCTTGCCAGAGCACAGCCACTTACCAGGGCAGCAGGGTGGATGCTCGTTTTCCCAGCACCCTAAGTTCCAACATGGCACGGATCTCAGGAAACACTGTTGCTGTTACTTCTTGCCCTGGGGTGGCTGTGGGTTGCCCAGATCACAGCCACTTACCAGGGTGGCAGGCTGGTTGCTCATTTTCTCAGTGCCCTAAGTTCCAGCATGGCACAGATATCAGGAAACTCTGTTGCTTCTTGCCCCGGGGTGGTCACGGCTTCTCATATTACTTCCTTGCAATTGTATTCATCCATCCCTGTCTTTAACATAATCTAATCTTTCTTCTACTTAGCTCTTCTTTCAAGAATATTAATGAGGAAAACACAAAAGTCTTGTATCAACAATTTCCTAGTCATTTGTTTCATTAATTCTATTTAATTGTACAAGAGTTGTGAATAGTTCACAACATCACTATGTAACTTCTAACATTCTTTTGTTTTTTTCATATATTCACTATTACTAAATAACTATGAACATCAATATATTTTCTGGAGTTATGCCCATCTATCTCTTTGCTTTGAAGACTTACTTGTTTATTCTCTAAAAGCAGATTTCTACTTAATTGTACCATTTTAATCTTCTGTTTTTCCAGATAGACTTTCTTTAGTTTAAGTTATCCTACAGAGTTTTCTTGACTAGGATCATCTCCAGTTCATTTTTTATAGTAATTGCATTGTATTATTTTAACTTGCTTCTATAAAATTAGTAAATTACATACTTCCTTCTAAAATATCCTCTACGTACTGCACCTTTCAACACAGGCCAAACCTTTTTGTTTGCTCTTACAACCAACATATTCATCTAATATTTTGGGAACATGTCCTGTCAGCAGAGCTAACCAGTCTGTCACAAAGAACTCCTCGGAGTCCTTTACTTAAAACTTTATGGTCCAACAACACAATGACTTGAAGCAAGGTACAATTGAAAAGCAGGAGAAAAAATAGAAAATTATACTATCACAGGAAATTGTAGTATTAAAATGAAAAGTCCTTGCTTCTTTTAGCAACTGGCCAGCAAGTCATAAAATTCTAATCATGCAGCAGGGATAAATTGAACTTCTACTCACTGGCTGATAGAGTTTTATATTGTTCTTTTAGTTTTGTTCACATCTAAATGCATAGCTTTGTGTCTTGAAAGGCCATCTGGTCATTTTACAGTTAAAGTAACTAAAATATAGAGAAATTTAGTGACATTTGAAAGTTTCACCATGATGCTTGACTAAACCATGTCTAGAGTGTGGGTCCTCTGGCTCCTACAGGAAGAAATTTTTCTTAACAATCAAAATTTATTAAGCATCAACCAGGTGCCAGTTCCTGTCCTCTTCACATTTTAATGTAGGAAAGTCTCATCACCAAGCCTTAGAAATTGTCACAATGCCATCTTATAGATGAAAAATCTGAGACTAACTGACACAAGCTTGAGGTTTCTCATTGTTAAAGTGTTCTCCTTTATCCAAAGATAGGCTCACACAACATTCTGAAGTTAGCATTAATGTATTATGGACCTTAAAGGGACAAGAAGACAAGAAGTGCCTGGTAGTTGCCATACCAACATGCAACTCACGTATAGAGTTTCCTGCTAAAGCATTTCCACATATTGAACATGTCATGTTACCTGACCTATAGCTGGAAAAGTTTGATTAGTTTCATTAATTACAACAAAGGTTTCTAAAATAGGGAGCATGTGCCCCAGGAAATTTGCAAGTGTGTTTCTTGGGATTTGAGAAAAGTATTGCTTAAATTTTTTGAATGAAGCATAATATATACAAATGTACATCTCTTGAGTGTAAATAGCTTAGTGAGTTATCCCAAATTGAACACATCTGTGCAGCCAGTACCAAGATTAAGAAATAATACATTAGTAACATTCTAGCCATCATTCCTGTCCTTCCATCTAATCAGTACTCCTCCAAAAATAATTACTATTTGTACTCCTCACACTATACATTGCTTTTGCATATTTTTGAGTTTCATATTAATGGAATCATATGGCATGCATTCTTTTATGTCTAGTTTCTTTCTCTCAATGTTATGCCTGTGTGTTTTATAAAGTTTTTGTATCTTACTTGATTTTTATTCCCAGTAAAGGTTTTAATGTGCATAATTTAACAGTTCAGTAGTACATGCATAGAAGTTGGGGATGTGTTCTCAAAAATTTGGAGGTCTTGGATTAAAGTATGGCACCACTTTTGTGAAATCTTGACTCTAATCCTCATCTGGACTCACTATATCAGGAAAAATCATTTATAACTGCAGACTATTTGTTCAGCTAGACATTTATTCTTAACAAATGTTTATTACTGAGCACCCACCAAACACGTCTCTGTAGATACTATGATAGTTACATAGGAAAAAAGAAAAAGAAAAAGAAAAAGGAAATAGCTCAAGCTTTCAAGGAGACTATCACTAGTCAAGGAAACAGAGTAATAAATGAATATTCCAGGCACAATTAAGGGTTCAAAGGGGGAGCACTGAAAATACATAGGAGTCTGGATGAAAGATGACCAATATTCCAGGAAGCTCTAAAAGTTCCACTGAGAGTTTTGCTAAATAAACTTTGAGTCCCATTTATTAGGCAATTTACAAAATTTAATCAGATTATTCACTCACTACAGAATATAAGATCTTTATTCCTATTATCTGTCCATTATTTTATAGTTTTATGACTATATATATATATATATATATATATATAATATACAGTCCTTAGTCAAAAGGGGGCAGCATTCATCCTTTTTCTGAAAAGCAGAGAACCCTTTGGCTATATCCCTTTCTTTCCAGGAAGAGAATACTTTTGTTAGATAGAATTTTAGAGCATATGTATATTTTAAGCCCCTGTTTTAATTGTTTGTGTATACAGAAAGCAACTGTTTTGCACCTTCATGTCACTGAGACCAACATATTCACTGTCTATAAATAGAGTAGAGCTGTGTCTGTGCCCAAAGTTCCATTTTTCTGCCTTTGTCCCTTGACTGGGTGTGGCAGTCTTCCTCAGACTCAGAATTCTGAAGGGCGGTGGCTGGAATGAACAAAAGAAATCAGACCTTTACTTTTTCCCAGAGAAAGATAGCCAGAGGCAGGCTGGGAAGAAAAAGGCATGCTCTGTGTCTCTATTATTGCTTTAATTACCTAGTGCTTTTTTCTTCTTTTGAATGTTTACTCCTTTTAAGCCCACATTTATAACCATAAAGCTTAAAATAAAGGTAAATAAAGAGAGACGTGTGTGCTATGGGGAAACATGACTGCACTCCATGTTGGGTGTATTTTTCTCTTTTTAAAACCATATACCATTTAGAGTTTAAGTAATGCAGAGTTGTTTGCAGTTGTTTTCTTGCTGATGCAGTAGCAGAGGGTATGGTAGTGGAAACTGAGAGAGGTTTAATGCTAAAGCTGTCAGGTTGTGTAGCTACATGACCTCTAGCCATCTGACCACCAGATAACTGATTGCATTTTGTAAGTGAATTCCATGATTCCATTTGGTAGGTGAAACACTGATTTTAATGACTGACTTATATTTCCTCCATGTTTTACTGATTGCCTTTGAGAAAATCAATATTGGTGGCCAAAATTCACATTATAGTTGATTTCATCATTGTATTGTATATATCCACAAAGAGCACTCTAAATGACACTTTTTTGTTTTTGATTTAAAGACTAGATCTCAACCAAATGTCCCTGAATGAAAAAAGAAAACTGTCCCACCCCATAATTAGCTTTCCTAAATATCAAGTCAAAAGGTCAGAGCAAAGGCTATCTAATTTATTTCTTTTGGGAAGAAAAGAAGAAAATTTTAGTTGCTATGGCTGATTTCAGAGCAGTAGCAAAGGATGAGGTCATTGCTTTATTTGCATGTGGAGAGTACAAAAGGGATGGGATTTGGAAGGATCCATGGAGATAATTATATAAATATGAATATTAAATAACAACTGACTATTTGTGTAGCAGTCACAAATATTATAACCCTTGGTTTTAGACTTTGTAAAGTGCTTTGCTTTGTTAGGTGAATGATGCTGGGAGGACAGCTATTGAAAGGATTGCTGGTGATGTCATTTTACTGTGTTCTGAAGCCTCAACACAGATCCTATGCCACACTCAATGTCATAGAAAAACTAAAATTTGATATTTACCTCAACATTTGTCTTAACAAATGAGTTATATATAGGTTCTGCAATTTATTTGAGAAGTCAGATAAAAAATTCACATTTATGTAGAAATAAGCATTTTGAGCTTGTAATTATTATTTAAATCAAATAGCAACTTTAACTATGAATATATACAATAAAGAGGACTGCTTTGTGAACTGTAGAGGAAAGTTGACTGAAGCTGTCAGGCTATGTATTTCTGTGACTTCCAACCACCAATAACGCCAAATAACTGATTCTATTTTGTTAGTAAAACACTAATTTTAGTGAAATGTTATCTTGAGGTGCTAGGAATTGAAAGGTTCTCCAGGATGGGAAAATTTCAGTTTTAAAATGAGCACCATCTCAGACAAACTGGGCTAACTTGGCCACCTTCACTGAAAGAGAAATTTGAGGCCATCTCATTTAATTGCCTTTCATTGTAGTTGAGAAAAATAAAGCAAATTATAGGATCTCTGAAGGATTATTCTTCTTTCTAATGATTGCTAATGTCTTTTTCCAGTTTTTCAGGAAATATTAAAATTAGACCAGAGGTTCATGCAATAGAGACAAATGGTAGTTTTCATGAGATTGGCTTAGAATCGGTTTTGTGTCTGTTTGTCAATCAGAAGATCACTTGGTTAACACCTGGCTACTCTATCAGGAGAGCCAAGAATACACCTATGAAGACCTTGAGCACTGTTTTATACTTCTGGGTGAAACTACAAAGTACCAAAGTCAGAAGTGAATATTCACAGGTATGTAGGGAAAAACTGATGCCTTAGTTTAGGCTGCTATAAACAGTGCCACAAACTAAGTAATTTATGAATAACATAAATTCATTTCTCATAATTCTAAAGGCTAAGAAGTCCAAGGCTGAGGCACTTCTTGATCACAAAGTCTTAATTTCTGCATTATAGATGGCACTTTGTGCATCTTACATGTGCATCTTGGACAAGGTAGCTCACCAGGGTCTCTTTTATAAGGGCATTAATCCCAATCACAAGTTAATCCAAAGTCTAATACCACAATCTGTGGGCTAAGTACATGAACACAAACATTCAGACTATAGCAACTAGATTCACAGACAGGCTTTCTCGGGAATTCACAGTGTTTCAAAAGTGTTGGACAGGTTATTGACACTTGTTCTTTTGGGTCTTATGAAAAGGAGAAAATGTGATTAAGTCATTCAATCTGATTTGGAAAGATCACTTATAATGACTTTTAGGAAGATTTGCCTTTCCAAAAGAGGACTGTGGTGATTAATAGTTACTTAAGCAAATTAAGAGACTGAGTGGGAAGTATTATGGTGGTGGGGAATGAAGTGGTAAGAGTGGTAAAGTGGTAAAGAACGTTTTCAATGTTTTCTTCAAATTGTTGCACAGAGATGACTGCCTGTACCAGAAAGAAAATGAGAGATACAAACAATGTTTTATTTCCATTCATATAGAAGAATTATTATAGGGCAAAAGGATAACTAAACATAGTTAAACATGATACAAATGAGCTTAAACATGCTCAGAATATAACAGTTGTGGGCCAGGTTATTCATTATTTAGAACCCTGGTATTCTCTTATTCTCCTCTAAAATAAACACCTGTTCAATCCTATTTTACCTGCTTAACTTATTATTATTATTATTATTATTATTATTTTAAAAAGCAAAACAGAACAAGGATAGAAATAATAAAGAATTTCAAAAAATACTAACAAATCAACACTAGTTAATATATTTTTTAAAATTTTATTTTAAAGAGGGTAAAATTAAACATAACAAAACAGAACAAATCAGATCATAAGAAAACAATGTAAGAGACACAGATTTCAAAGCAAGACAACAGGAGATTTTAACTATCATATTGTCTCTTGTTTTGCTCCAAATAATTGTCAATATCTTCACATACAGTGAATTAATACAAAACAAAATACTATTAAACTTATCAGAACAATGATGAAGGCAATTTAGGTCTTCAAAACCAGTCAATAGGGAAGTTAACAATGGCTGCTGTAATGTCTCTCATTCTCTTCAAAATGGCTGTCCATACCTTCATGTATGTTCCAATTAAATAATGCAAAACAGACTAAAATCACTCTGAACAAAGACTAATAGTATTTCTGGATTTCACATCATGATGAATCAGCACTGAGTACCTTAGTGTCTCTTTTTCTTCAAAGTAGCTGTTCATTTCATCATGCATTATATAATCGATTCTCATAAACTGTTTAGGAGAAGTTCTGTGCATGCATGAGTCTCTACATGTATACCTATCCTTTCTGTATTACAGGGAAAAACAAAACAAAACAAATTCCGAGAAAAACACAAAATAAAAAGACAAATAAATAGCAACAACAAAGAGCCCAGAACACTGACAAGATAGGCCTTTAAAACAAGGTGGTATGAGCATAACTAGGGTTGTTATTTTACATAATGATCTTTAACAGTTCCTCAGATCACCATACAATAATATGCACAATTGTTCCAATCCTATGTATGTTAACTATTTTGTTCTAAGAACTTATAGAATTTGTAGCACAAACATCTTAGCTATCCTAAGTGTGTTTATATATAATTTTAGATATTTTTTCTTTTCCCTTTCTTTTTCTTTTTCCTCATTTTCCCTGAGATACTATTTTTCCCCTTTAAGCAGATTCTTATCCTTTCACTGTATTTATTGAATTTTTTGTATCTTATGTACTCATCATTTCTTACACTAGGGAGACTATATGGTATTTACACATGTGAGTTTGATTTATTTCACTTACAAGTATGGTCTTGAGTTGCATCCATTTTATACAGTGGAGTAGTACTCCATTGTATAAAAAATACCACATCTTTTTTTATCTATTCCTCAGTTGATGGACATTTAGATTGTGTTCAAGATATGGCTATTACAAATTGTGCTGCTATAAACATGGGTGTACATATATCACTGTATATCACGGTATGATGTTTTCAGTTCTTCTGGAAATATGCCCAGAAGTGGAATAGCTGGGTCAAATGGGACTTCCAATCCCAGCTTTTTGAGGAATCTCCAGACTACCTCCACAGTGTTTGCACTGGTCTGCACTCCCACCAACAGTGCAGAAGAGTTCCTTTTCCCCCTCATCTCTATCTGGCCATTCTTTCTGGAGTGAGATGGAAACTCAGTGTTGTTTTAATTTGCATTTCTCCAGTAACCAATGATGCTGAACATTTTTTCATGTATTTATTTGCCATTTGTATTCATTCAGCTGAGAACTGTATATTTATCTCAGATGTCCATTGTTGCAATAGGTCTTTGAATTTTGGGGATCTGATTTTTTAAAATTCTTTGTGTGTTCTGGACAGAAGTCCTTTGTCTGAGGGACTGTTCACTAAGATTTTCCAATTTGTTGGTTTTCTTTTCACTATGCTTGACTTTTCTTTCAACATGCAAAAACTCTTTAATAGGACAGGATCCCAGTTATTGATTCTGTGAAGCATTTCACATTCAGTTATTCATGAATTCTATACCTACCCTTAGGTCTTCAAGATTTCTACCTACTTTGTGTTCCAACAAATATAGTGTTTCTGTATTAATATTTAAATCTCTGATCCATTTAGACTTTAGTTAAGTACATGGTGATAGGCTTGGGTGTAGTTTTAGTTTTCAGCATATGGAGAGCCACTTTTTCCAGCACCATTTATTGAAGAGACTATCTTTCTTCCAGTGGATGTGTTTGGCCCCTTTATCAAAGATAAAGTGATTGATTGTGTTTGTAGTTGTAACTCTATCTTCTAATCTATTCCATTGATCTTCAGGTCTGTTTTTATTCCAGTACCATGCTGATTTAATTACAGTAGCTTTGTAGTATAGCTTCAAGTCAGACATTGTGATGCCTCCTGCCTTGTCTTTGTTGCTTAGAATACCCTTTGCTATGCTAGGCCTCTTCTGGTTCTAGATGAATTTTAAGAGTGATTTCTGTAGATCTGTGAAGTATGCTAGTGGCATTTTGATTGGAATTGCATTAAATCTGCATAAAAATTTTGGGAGAACGGCCATTTTCACAATGTTAGCTCTCCCTGTCCATGAACAAGGGATGTCTTTCCATTTTCTGAGGTCCTCTTTGATTTCTTTTTCAGGGTATTATAATTGTCCTTGAATAGATCTTTTATTCTTTTGTTACATTACTTCCTAACTGTTTCATTTTGTTGATTCTATTGTGATTCTATTGTGGTATCTCTCTGTGTTTTGTTGTTAGTATATAGGAATACTATCGATTTTTGAGTGTTGACTTTGTATCCAGCTATATTACTGAATTTATTTATTATACCTAAGAGTCTTTCAATGGAGTTTTGGGAGTCTTCTATGTATAGTATCATGTCATCTGCAAATAATGATAATTTAACTTCTTCTTTTTATATCCTTACTCCTTTTATTTCTCTCTCTTGTCTAATTTCTCTGTTTAATATTTCCAACACTATATTGAATGGGAATGGTGATAATGGACGTCTTTGTCTTATTCCTGTTTTTAGAGTAAAAGCTTTCAGTTTTTGACTATTTAATATGATGCTGGCTGTTGGTTTGTCATAAATGGCTTTTATCATATTGAGATAAAGACCATCTATTCCAATTTTCAGTAAAGTTTTTATGATAAATAAGTGTTGGACCTTATCAAAAGCTTTTTCTTCATCTATAGAAATAATCATGTGATTCTTACTTTTGACTCTATTGATATGGTGGATTACATTTATTGATTTGCATATATTAAATCATCCCTGCATCCCTGGGATGAATCCTACTTGGTCATGGTGTACAATATTTTTGATGATTTGCTGCATTCTGTTTGCCAAAATTTTATTGAGAATTTTTGCATCTATGTTCATTAGCGAGATTGGCCTGTAGTTCTCTTTTTTGGTTTGGACTTTCTCAGGTTTTGGTATTAAAATAGTATTTGCTTCCAGGAATGAGTTAGAGAGAATTGTTTCCCTTTCAATTTCATTAAAGAATTTGAGGAGTGTCGGCATTCAATCTTCTATGAATTTCTTGAAAAATTCCACAGTGAATTCATCTGACCTGGGCTTTTCTTTGTTGGTAAGGATTAAATTACATTTTCAATTTCGTTAATTGAAATTGCATTATTCAGCAGTTTTATATCTGCTTGACCAAGCTTTGGTAATTCATATGTTTCGAGGAATCTGTCCGTTTCTTCTGTGTTATCAAACCTATGAGAGTAGAGGTTTTAAAAATAGGTATTGATGATCTTCTGTGTTTGCACAGAAGTGATATCACCCTTTTTATTCCTTATTGCATTAATTTAATTTTTTTGTTTCCTTTTTAAAATAAAGTTGGCTAGAGACACCAATTTTGTTCTTTCAAAGAACCAACTCTTTGATTCATTGATTCTTTGTATTGTTTTCTTAATCTCTGTTGCATTGATTTCTGCTCTGACCTTTATGATTCCCTCCTTTCTTTTGGCTTTGGGCTTGACTTGCTCTTCTTTTGCTAGATGTTTGAGGTGTAGCATCAGGTTGTTTATTTGTGCTCATTCTGTTTTCCTGATGTGGGAATTCACTGCAATAAATTTTCCTCTGAGGACTGCTTTCATTGCATCCCACAGGTTCCAGTAAGATGTGTCTGTTTTTTCATTTGCTTGTAAATATTATTTAATTTCTTCTTTAATTTCCTCTGTGACCCACTGATTGCTCAGGAGTGTATTATTCAATTTCCATGTGTTTGTGGGG
>PVJX010037665.1:0-16802 GCA_004027295.1 Dolichotis patagonum
CCCCCACCACCTCACCATGCTCCCACACCAGTGGCTCATCTTTCTAGGGCTGTCTCCTCCTCCTGGAAGGCGGGTGGCCTAGCTATCCTTGGGACACATCCTGGGCATCACACGCACTATACTCGCAGGCACAGGAGGCAGCATTTGGGTCAGGCCCAGACTGAGCACCGACCAAGCGGCTCTCCTACTCTGGCACGTGGAATGGGACCTACTCTTTTCCAGATGCAGGAACAGCTTGGGCATGCTGGTGGAAGTGTCCTGCTGCCGCCGCTTGGGCTGAGGCGAGGCACTGCTCTCGGACAGCCTGTCGCAGTTGGTGCTGTGGCGCGTAGACCTCCGCAGAGACTGCAAGGCTTCTGGCTCGGCTTTGCGTCTCTTGGGGGTGGCGGGTTCACCAGTGGTTGGCTGACTCTCAGTGGACTGTGGTGTGGATGGATTCAACAAAGGTGGACTGGGAGAGAGCTCCTCCTGGCTCCTAAGCAAGAAGCACAATGTCACATGGGGCCACCCTGGAGCCTCTGCAGAACATGCGGACATCTGAAAAGGCCTCCTGAATTGGAAACCTGCTTTTCCTCCCAATAGAGCAGCATAGCCACAATTCTTAATGTGCTGAAACACATACTTTTCTAGAGTCACAAAATATATTAAGCCATTTTAATCCTCTCTGTAACTCTGCAAAGCAGGCTGGCATCAAAGATTACAAAGCCTCTTTTACATTTTCTTAGAGCAATGGCTCTCGAGTGGGAGTACTTTTGCTTTAAAGGACAGCTGGCAATGACTGGAGACAGTTTTGATTGTCACAGCTGAGGGAAGATGAGCCACTGCTATCTAGTCACACAGACATGTCCAAACTTTTGACTTGCATATGTCACATTGAGTGAAGAGAAATTATTTTGGGGCCACTTATATATAATACAGTTAATGAAACGTCCTTGGTTTTCTACGTTTGTTATTATAACACTGAAAGAAAAGAAGGCAAGCAGCTTGCGGGCTACAGATGAGACAGTCCGGGGGGACCAGGGCCACTGCTGAATATCCTACATTGCATTGGATGGCTGCCACAACACAGAATGATCCAGTCCAAAACATGCACACAGCTGAGGTTGAGAAGCCCTCATCTGGTTACAGAATAAGTACACTACATCATCCACCTCTAGCCAGGTGTGGTAGCACGTGATTGTAATCCCAGCCACACAGAAGGCTAGGGCAGGAGAATCACAAGCTCAAACCCAGCTGGGGCAACTTAGTGAGACCTTATCTCAAAATAAAATAAAAAGGGCTGGAGATGTAGCTCAGCTGTACAGCACTTCCCTACTATGTGTGAAGTCCTAGGTTTCATCCTCAGTACTTAAAAAAAATACTACTATAGCATGTTATCCAAATGTAACTATGGAAAAAAAAGCACAAGCATTGTAGAGTCCCCTGGAATACTGGGAAGCTCAAGATGTGTAATAGGCCATGGGGACTTCAACACAGGTCTCCAGTGAGTGTCAGTCTCTCAGCTGGAGTGAAACTGTCATGGGGAAAGAAGCCACCAAAAGGAGATGGTAGAGAGACAGAGACAGAATCAAGAGCCATGGAGCAAAGAGAGAAGGGGCAAGTGGGAAAGGCGGCCGATGTGAAGCTCGGTGTGTGCCTTGCGGGATGTCACTAGCCCCTTTGGAGGAAGTCTAGTGCCCTGGGAGGGAGAGTAGTAGTATATAAAGGTAGATGGTAAGTGGTTAAGAGAGATGGGTGAGTGGAAAGCTCGAGAACAGACTGCTCTCTCAAAAAGAGAAGAGAGGGAGATGGTGTAGTACCTTACAGTGATTAAGGATAATGACAGGTCGGAGAAACTCCCTCCACCAAAGAATAGAGATCTCTTTCCTAGGAAATAGGGAAGTAGATCTTTTGCAAATGACAAGGGGACTAAGAGATGGAGGGAGGGGAGAGGGCAGGTAGGGAGAAAAAGAGAATAAAAAAGAATTAAGATGTGTTATGTACATTTACCAAATCCCCGTGAGGAACATGATCATTACTTACTGCAAATATGTACTAACAAAAAAAAAGAAAAAGAAAAAGAATAGAGATTTGAGCATGCATGGCCATCTAGGAAAGAAAAGTGGTGATGTAACACAGCAGGAAAGGAACCAGCCTTTACTAGGGCCAAAGGTGGCTGGCGCCTGGGAAGAGTCTCATTTAACTCTAATCCCCTGGAAGCCAGAGGCCCATTCCATGTCCATATGGAAATGGAAGAGGCTCACAAGGAATCTCCCTCAGTCACACAGCAGCAAGTAGGGCAGTATGATTCAGGCCTGCTCATTCTGCCCTTCCCCACCTGTGTTCTCTTCACCTGTCCCAAGATGCGGACAGCTGCTCAGATGCTCACCTAAATTCTCTCTCCTGGAATCATCACATTAGAAAATCTTTCAGAGCCATGAGAAAGCAAATGATGACTTACCTTACACGGGGGAATAAAAAGCCCGCCAGTATGGTCTCTTTTCAATTGTTTCCCTTCTCCAAACACATTGGCCCCATTGCATCAGACTGAACCCCTCCACCAAAAAGGAGTTGATTATTTCAGCACTGACGTCTGAGAGTCAAGGTGCAAACTAACTTACCTGTTAGTGTTTGTGGCACTTTCTTTAATTGGAAGAAAAAATTTAGACGATGTCACCTTTTTATACTGAGCTTGTTCATATGGGTAGAGCAAAACTAACGGGAGTGTATAATCAAAGGTTATTCTCAGACCATCCACCATTTCCTTACACAGGTCAACACTACGAGGATTAAAAAGCAGAGATTAGACACTTAATAAATGAGACGTGCTTCCCAAACTTTCCCAGGGAAGGTGCATGTTAATAGTGCATGCTTCTCCCCATGTTTTTGCTTGTTTTTTTGTCTCTCCTTAGGGCAGACTTCTTAAACATTATATATATATCTACACATACAAAGGATGAAATGAATCTATACAGGCTAACAATAAAGACTTAAACAGAGAAACAGACCTATATTATAAAGTGCAGAAAGCATGTAGTGACTTAACTTACCCATTTGACACAAACAAATAGGTTCAATGTCACATGAGGGGTCCCAGCAGCCTATGTGGCTGACAGTAGACAGGTGGACAAATGCCTGATGGACTCCTAACCTGTTTCAATTCCAACACTCTACCTCTCTCAGTCTAGTCCTGCCAAGTCATATAAGCAAGGCAGGACATGAGGAAGGTTAATCTGATGAGAGTCAAGACCTGTCTGTAACTGTGCTTTGATCAAACTCTCACTGCTTTTTCTGATGCTTCTTAAGGAAAAAAGAGTGCTGGTCTTTTATGATATCACTGCAAATACTGGTCTCAGTGCCAATGCAGTGCATGAACAATCCAGATGTGCAAAGTTATCCAAGATTTCACAAAATGACACTATTTTCACATTCGATTATTCAGTAAGTTAACAACAAATGAATCACCAAATGGTATGTATGAAATTAATTCAAAAACAACTGAATGGAGGAAAGTACATCTTGTTCTAAATCCTAACACCCAAAGAAATATCCAAAAGACACTAATGCATCAATACTCACTTCTTTTCTGCTGGAATATAATGCACATTCATGTTGGCATGCACCATAGCATGATGGTGACGAGGCCTTTCATTGGCTGAAAAGGCTGCGTTGATAGCAAAATGCTTCACATAGGATTCCAAAATCGTTATGATGTTGGTCTGGCATGGAAGTTTCACTAACTGTTAACAAAAACACAGACATCTAACGTATACATCCCACTGCAATAAACCATATACTCCAAGAAACAGTTGTGACTCTGTCAATTTTTTTCACAAGCTTCAGGAAAATAAAGTTCATTATGAATCTTCTTTGGGAATTTTCTATATTCATTATGATTATAAAGTAAATATATAAATACATACATATAAATGAACATCACTATGATTCCTTCTTCCTTTTACCTTTGTACAACTTGGTAATGTCTCTACTGCTTGTTAACTAAAAAATAAAGCAAAAGCCATTCTGCTTGAATACAACTTCTTAAATAAATGTGCTCTAACTCTGACCATAGTTCCCTGATCATATGCTCATGTTGATCACAATATGAGGTTTTGGGGTAAATGTAAGCAGTGATCATCAATCTTAGTGTTACATTAGAATAACCTGGGAGAGCTTCTCAAAATACACCCATAGAGGTCCCCATCCAGTTCAATTAAAGAATAATCTTTCAATCGAAATCTAGGTATCAGAATTCTGGAAAGCACCCTAGAACGGTGATGGCGAAACTTTTCAAGTTTTCAATGATAACAAACAGCTGGCTGTGGCATGCGTGCCATACATTTACTGCAACTCCCCTGGAAGATTCACCTGGGCAAGCCAGGGGCGCAGGAGTCTGAGGTCAATCACAAGTACAGCATCACCATCAGCAAAATTTAAAATCTGATTCAGTATAAAACTGAGAATATATAAATTTCTTTCCTCCAAGCTTCTCACTTGTTTAAGACCAGGACTGCAAACTATGGCTGAATGAAAGTACTTCAGTGAATTTATGTCTTATAGGTTCTCCCCACATACCCGTTTCCTCCTGTTAATATAGTAACAGTCATCTTCAAGTTGCTTCTTCAGAACCTCAGGGATGTCTATAGTTATTGTTCTTTCTTCCATTTCCTTTCTTGTTTGCAGTTCTAGTTCTTCTTTCTGCAATGATGCAATACATTTTTAATTATTTAAAACAACAGGAGGGTCTATACACAAAGACGACCTACCACATAAGCGCCTGTCACAAAACAGAGTTAATTCTCAACATTCACATTATGCCACATGTGCTAATTAAAAGTTGCTAATGGCCAAAAATCAACTTGTTTTATGACATTAACTGCATTGCAAATACTTATTGTGTTTCATCCCCATGTAGATTTACCACTGGGGTTTACGTTAACTTTGGAAGCAGGGAGAAGAGGCCAGGCTGTTATGCTCCACTAAAACATTTAACCATTACAAAATACAGTCCACAATTTCAGTGGAAGAAAGACATAATTACAATTTGTGGTAACATTTTATGGGTATAAAGAGCCGTAGCTATGTATTAATTTGTTTTTCTTTAAATGTTAAGTAAAGATTTATAATACTGGTCCAAAAATGTACCTTTAGAAAATAATCCATAACTAGAAAATTTTACCACTAAAATATATACCAAAGACAGAGTTTTAAGGATAAAAACTTTTTTATACCGCTTCAGATTTTTCTTCCGTATCACTTTCTTCACTTATTTCTTCATCCTTTTCTTCACTGTCATCAGAGGAACTGCTTATGGCTATGTGAAACAAAATCTCAGGTGAACTTATATCATATACTTTGGCAACTGTTATACTCGCTAATCCTTAGGTACAGTGTGCATCCTAAAACACTAAGCTTCAGACCTGCATATATTTTAAATGTTGTACACAGATACTGTGTTTTTCTGAGTAGCATTTTACTTTAGGCATGTATCAATTTCAATGGCTGCAAAAATCACTTGAAATAATGATCCAAAAGTGTTTCATCCGGTTCTCAGCTGGATTCTTAAGTGGGGCAAGGCCCGAGAGGTACCAAGAAGAGAATGGACCATAAAAAAGGATCTGTCAGGGGTTCACTCACTGAAAAGGTAGCACTCATATACGAGATTCTGATAGTCTTATTAATGACATATTAATTTATCATGTTGACTCGTATTTTGTCAAAAACAGAAGCACATATTATATAGATGCACTGCAACATGATGGGGTTATACTCAATATACTCACTGCACTTTGAAAACCTTATAAGTGAAAATACACTGAACACACCTAACCATCATACCTTACTACTTTAAATGCTCTCAGAACACTAACACTTGGGGAAAGTCATGTAATACAAAACTTACTCCAAAATCAAGAATTAAATATCTCACATAATTTGTTAAAAGTTCCACTGAAAGTGAAAAACAAAACAGTTACATGGGTATGCTTTGATCCAGCAACACCTTTTCTGGGTATATCCCTGAAACAGGTAAAGACATCACATTATATTGATACATGCATGTCCATGTTTATAGCTGTGCAGTTCACAACAGCTAAGTTCTGAAAACAGCCTAGATGCACATCAATAGTCAAATGGATTTTTAAAAATGTTTACATACACAATGGATATTATTCAGCAACAAAGATGAATGAAACCTTGGCATTTGCAAGAAAATAGAACTTGAGACTATGATGATAAGTGAAATAAATTAACAAAAATGGTTTCTCTTATATGAGAAACCTAAAATATAAATAAATACAAGCATAAAATAAAGGCCAAGATGGTAGGAAACAAAAAAGCAGACATTTTGGAGATGAGGAAGGGGATGAGGAAAGGGGAAGGTAGAGAAGAGAGGTAAAGGGATTGAAGATGAAGATATGTTATATACATGTATCAACTCCCCCAAACCATCTTAACCATTATGTATTATAAACATAAATTTAAAAAGTCAAAATATACTACATTGGGGGCTCTCTGTACATGTTGAATTTGAAACAGCTCCCTGTCCATAATTTCAATCAATCTTCTCTTCAGTCCTGAAGTACAAAACAACTAGGTAAAAGTTCTTTTAACCAAAGAAAATAAAGTTCAGCTACTCACAATTTTCGTCATTTTCATTTTTTTCTTCAATAGGTAAGCTTTTTAAGACGCAGTCAACACCAGGCAACCTGCAGCGCTTCTTCTTTCTTCCAGTGCTTCTCCTGAAGAAGATAACCACAACTGAAATAAATTTGGACACCAACAGGTATGGGTCCTGGGATCAAAATAAGATAAAATAAGAAACGATTTAAAGAATCGTTAAAGACGTCTTGAAACTTCGGTTTTACAATGTAAACGCTGACCTCTACTTTAGAATATAACTACACTGAAAACACTTATTCAACATAGAATAGGAACTCTTCATTTATAAAACTCAAATATTACTTAATAACTTGTTATTTTATTACTTTTATGTACTTTATTACTTTTATACCCCCAAAATTCAAGTTACTAAGAAAAATGCATTGAATAACATTTGTATTCTTACAGGCGAGCTACAGCTTTTCTTGCCAATTTACGCTGTAATTTACGATTTTCATCTGTATCACGAAGCACATGATCTTCGGCTGCCCATCTATCCCAGCTAATTGAACAAAAAAGAAGAGGGCGCAAAATTCAGTATTTTGGTTTCATATGAAACAAAAGCTAAAAGCACCTCAAAGTAATGAAGGGTCCGTTCCATAGAACTACTGCATTTAAAAAACTACACAGGAACTTTTAATATCACAACAAGACACAAATAAGCTTAAAAAGTAATTCAGACACAGTAACAATCGGGGTTTCCAGAATCAGTCAAAGAAAATCTAAATATACTGGACTTAAAAGTAATCATTCCTCAAAATAGATAAGCATTGAGAAAAAAGCAAAAAAAAAAAAAAAAACAGGAAATGAAACTTTTCTGCAAAACTGTTTCTAAAACTTAAAGAAGTTTGCAATGTTTTTATGCTCGAAAGACAATCACTACTCAGTTCAGTTTAAGAAGTATACTCACCTTCTGTTCCAACCATTAAAATGGATCAGATATTCTGGGATCTTTCTGCCTTTTTCGTCTTTCCCAACAATAACATCGACAATCTGAAACCAGGAAATGTTGGCCACAAATGCCAAAACACACAGAAAATTAGAAATTGGATGAAGAAAACTAGATCATAGTTGTTTTTTTTTTAACAGAAAAGAGAGCGTTCTATTCTTTTTTAGACTAAGAGCAGGGTTGAAACATTTTTCAATACCATCCCCCCCCCCGCAGTGGTTGCCTCAAAATAGGAAACATCCGTCTAACCTCACCATGATTGGTCTATGAGTTTGAGTCAGGGCGAAGCTTCTTAAGCCATTGGCCTGCGCATCTGTCACTAATGAGAGCTTAGACCAAACAGGAGAGCTACAGCCCGAAGGCCTCTGGGAGTTGTAGTTTACCGCGCTCCGCTCTGGCCAGTGCCCAGACGGGATATCAGATTTGGTCACCTCTGCCATTTATGTCCCCCCGAAAAAACGACTGGGCCAGATGATGGGGCGCATCTGCCGTGGAGAGACTCGGGCAGGAAGAGGGGCAGTAAAGGGACTTAGAAAATCGAGACAAGGGCTGCAGATAAGGGACTCAATGGTAAAACAGAAACAGGGCGACTTTAGTGTGTCCCACACAACAGTGCCTCCTAAGCCTCACTAAAGACACACCCGGGGCCTTCCGTCCTTCCCACCAAAGGTTTCTTCCTGGTGACGGGAGGGACTGGGGCCAGCTCCCATCCCCAGGACGCTGAAATGCACTTTCCTCAGGGGCCCGGGAGGACTCTGGTGGCCATTCCTGCCCGCCATTCAGACCTGAGGCCCTGTGAAGTGTGGCTTAGCCCCACAGACACAAGCGGCCCTTACTCCTTAAGAGTTGCAAGGCCCTGAGGGCCCAAGGCACAGGGGCAACCCTGCCCTATGGGTGAGGACCGCGGTGTAAGGGGGGGGGGGTCAATGCGACTAAGGTCCCAAGGGAATGACAACGAGAGTAAGCGGCCAATATTGTGGACCTGAGAACGAAGACCTGAGTAAGGCGGCCAGGCCATTCTGAGGAAGTCCAAGCGGCGCCGCGCCTCACAGTAGGAGAAACTTCGCAGACTACAGACTCCAGGTGACAGTCTACCTATGCGCAGAGCGCGCCTTGGCGCCGTAAGCTTAAATAACCGCCCCGTCTCGTGACCACGCGTGCGCGGCGCTACCTCACGGGAAGCGGAAGCGGAAGCATCGAGGCCCCCGCCCCCGCGCGCGGCGCTCCTCTAGCGCCCCCTGCTGCCAGCGCTGCTCCGCGCAGGCCAAGGAGCCCGGCTGCCCCCGAGGCTCCAAGCCGCTGTCCTCCCCCGCCCCTACCGCCCATCCCCGGGGCTCCCAGCCCGCGCCTCCTCCCTGTCCCTCCGCGGCGGCACCTTGGCATCGTACAGCACTCGCGCCTTGGTGGGGTCTGGCTCGAAGCACAGCACTTTCTCCCCTGAGTGGAATTTAAATTTCATGCCCTCGCTTGAGCTCATTTGCTCATCGTGGCGGAGGGCGAGGCTCCGGGACGGGCGGAGCGCGCGCGGTGGGGGAGGGCGGGCGGGGAGGCGGTGCTCCGCGGCTTGGGGGGGCCGAGACTGGCGAAGGCTGCGGCCGCCCCGCCCTCAGCCCCTCCCCCGGCCACCCCGCGCCACTGCGGGGATCTGGGAAGAACCGGGCACGCGCACCCCCACTCGGGTTCGGCCCTGCTTTTCCCGGCTGGGGCTTTCCGAGGGCTGCGGGCAAGGGCCGCGATCTCCCGGGAGAATGTGCCCTCTTGTCCCCATGAGAAAGGGTCCCCGAGTCCTTCAGGCTGCGCCCACGTGCGCGCAGGGTCGTCACTCCGGGGGCGCGCGCTCTCTGGCCCGGGCTTGGAGGGCTGAGAGAGATGATGGGCACTAGGCGGCTAGGAGCTGAACGGGATCTGTCCCCAGCAGCTGCCCAGCTGCGCGCGCGCCGTGGCCCCCTTGGCACAGCTGCGCATGGAGGCGTGTGGCCACGCGAGAAGGACGCTGTATTGGAGCTGGCTCCGTACTGCCGGTGGCCTTAGGCAAGGGGAGGAGGTGGAGGACTGCCCAGGCAGGGACATAACACTTGGTCACTGTTCCAGAGGGTAAGCAGGTGGCAGGAGCGGATCCCCCAAATGACGGGGTGAGCGTGTAGACAGCGAAGCAGAAGGATCCCTCGGTGGTCTTTAACAACTTAAGTGTCAGCTCGCCGCACTCCCGGAATTGCTCTCTGGTCGTCGGTCTTCAGTAGACCAAAAACTCTCCGAAGACCAGAAGCGCCATGAAGGCCACTGTTAACACAGCACCTGCACATAGCAGAGCGCGGGTGCTCAGTTAGTGCTTGGTAATGAATGACAAGTGATGGGGGACTTCAAGGGCAGACCTCTACAGACTTGAAGAATGGTGCTGCCCTGTTTCTCTTTGAAGAGTGGAAAGCTTTGGGCAGTGTGTTTATTGGATTAAAACCAGGCTGGAAAGCAGCAAAGAGGCTAATCTCTGCAGTCCTGGTGAACTGCCTTTTCTTCCGCGCTACTCTGTCCCCAAACCCCTTTCCTTCCCCAGTTTCCTGGTACACATCCTGGCATTTCAGCTAAGGCAGTAAGGAGACAAAAGCCCTCGGGCTTCCCAAGAGCAATCATACCCACCTCTAGTGTTCCCTCCCAGTACACTACTTACTTTTGCTTGTAACTCTTGCTGTAGAATGGGTTGTCCATTTGCAATGTGCCCTCATTAAGATGGCAAGCTCCTTGAAGCTGGGGGTGGGAGATATCTCATCCAATTCATCATTGTATAGTCCTGGCACAAATAAATATTTAATGAATGAGAACAGATTGCAGAATTATGGAATAGAATACATAACTCTCAGTGGACAATTAGATATGATGAAGGGGAGGGAAGGAGGAATCTTGGGTGACATTTGGGTTTTTTGGTATAAAGATCTAGTCTAGTGAGCTCCTCTGATCAGGATAAGGGCCAGGAGAGGAGGCATAGGTAAGATGGCCAAATAATGACCTGTCTAAGGTAACAATGCAAAAGGAAGGACTAGAACCACAATCCCTCTCCAGGTTGGGACTTATCACAGAGGAGCTGAGTAAACAGCTATATTCCCCCCCCCCCAGTGGCACAGGCAGCTCTGAAGTAGTAGTAATTACTCTGTAGAAGTAGTAATTAAACCATAATCAAAGTATTAACCTTTTATTTTTCTTACCCATGAATGAGTACCACTCCAGGCTGTGTCCTCTTCAGGGCAAGTTTTGTAGATGCTTCCTTTAGTTTTTCCATTCCCATCCTTGTATCTTTAAGCAGTGTCTCTGCTCCGAAGAGCGCAAGGATGCCAAAGCCTTTAGGCTTTGTAAAAGCTACAAATGTTGCCAGTGGTAGCACACTGGCAACCCGCCTCCCAGTTTGCATTCACTTTAAGAATATGGTGAGCCCTGGAATCCATTCTCTCTGACCGAGATTCAGGGATTGTCCCTAGTTTATGACCTTGGACAAGTGATTAGTCTCTCTATAATGCAGTTTTATGTTTAAAAGTGGTGCCTATAGCATAAGGCTAGGCATAAGTCTATCCACTCTAGTACCTGCATATAAGTTCTGGGTAAATAAATGTTTGCTATTAATGTTAGGCATATTCATGGTCCCCCTATTTATTGATATAATAAATACTTACTGGGCCTCTATACTGGCTGTTAGACATGCAAGGTTGAATACATGCATTATCTTGGGTTTCTGTAGGGCACATCTAAGGTGACCAGCCACATTCCAGCAAGATGGAGCCATGTGCATACCATTATAAAGCTGTTGTGTAATAGAGAAGGCAAATTTTCTTATGTCTCCCTGGGAAAAGGCACAGTGTCAAAAGAAGATCCAGATAGGAAGTTGCTTTGGAGCTGACATTTTGAAGGGATTTCATCCTTTTTCAGTTTTTGCAAGAATTAGACATTTAAGACAGCCACCAGATCTCTTATAGCAAAGTCTCTTTTACATTTCACTGCAGGTCACCTAATGGGTAACTGACCTGGGATGATTCCAACATGCATCCTCAGAGTGATCCATTTAGTTGTATCCCTGCCCCATTTCTGTTCTTGCTGTCACAGCCCAATTTCTGTTTTTTTTTTTTTTTTTCGTGGTACTGGGAATCAAACTCAAGACCTTCCATTTGTCAGGCAAGCAAGTATGTCACTGACCTATATCCCTGGCCCTATTTTGTTTTTTTAGAGAGGACCTCTACATGTTGCTCACACTGGCCTGGAACTCCTGGGCTCAAGGGCTCCTCCTGCCTTGGCCTCCTGCGTACCTGTGATTAAGGGCGAGCATAATCCCACCCAACAGCAGAGCCCCAAATTTGTACCTGTTTGCTCTTCTACAGTCCAAGTAGACTTTCCACCAGGATGTGTTGGTAAAGCCAGACTAAGACAGTAGGACTTAAGTCTGGAATACATTTGGAACAGCTTCAGAAGTTTTAAGATACACCATTACCAGGTATTGAAATTTTGTTTCCAAAACTCCCGGAGAAGATCAGCAAGAAGGCAGGACTCAGAAACAGCGGGCTAAGCCAATCGCAGGAATCGCTTTTTTTCTTGCAGTGATTGGTTGGGGTATGACACATGCTATATTCCTAGCCAATGAGAAGTTTGCTGGTGCAGAGACCAAGTAAAGAAAGGAAGTTTCTGGAGAAGGTTCTCCAGAAAAAGGTTCTCCTTTACCCGCAAAACCTTGTATGATTTAAAGTCTCTTTTTTCTCACTGGGCACTACTGTCTGCATAAGGATGTGAATAAATGCCACCACACCATCTTGGCACCGCTGCAGAGCTGGTCTTGCTCCCTTGGTCAGGAACGCATTGTTGAGCCCCACCTCACTGAATTACCCAAGCCTGGGCCTAACTCCAGGCTTCGAGCTATGTGCTGTAATCCACCCTGTACAGCCCCAAACATCCTGATTCCAGCTTCTCTGAAATACTAGAGAGTTACTGGCACCTAGCATGATCTATACTGCTAATTTTGGTGAAATTGGTGAGATGGAAGTTTCCCAGGGAGAGCACGTTTTTACATGGACGTGCAGACAAAACTGATGGCACATTTGAAATAATGTATCACCATGTATTCAGAGTAAATAAGGTTTGGAAGTAGGTAAACCTCATCCCTGACTTTTGATACTGTTTCAGTCTATAGCCATACCAACTGACCTCACTGAATCAAATGAGATCTCATGTCTCTCATTTGATATAGTTTCAACTGAAATGTCTATTTTATTTTATTCTTTGGAATGTTTATTTTAGAAACAAATTCTATATGATTGAATTTTGGGGCCAACCCATTTATAGAATTAAGAACAGTCTGATTTTTCAACCAGATGACCTTGCAATTAGATGTTTTAATTTTTGTCTGAGTATTATGCAGATCTATATTCTAAGAACATATTTTGGGTTTATGAATATTCTGATGAAAGCTGCAGGGATCCTTTTACATTGCAAGCGGGCATATTGGCACACTACTCAATATCAACTACTCAAGAGATTGAGGTGGGAGGATAGTGAGTTCGAGTCCAGCCTGGGCAATTGAGTTCTACCTTAAAATAAAAAGGGCCAGATGTGTAACTCAGTGGCAAAGTGCTTGCCTAGCATGTGCAAGGCCCTAGGTTCAATCCCCAGCACGAGAAAAAAAAGTTGCAATGCTTTCTGATCCTTGTTTGCCCTTCTCAATTAGGAAAGATTTTCATTGCTTTTTAGTTCCCACCCCTAATTCTACAAATGATATAGTTTCAAGGTAAAATCAAGATATCTGCATTGCAGTTCTATTATAATGAAAAGGTTGATGATGTTATACCACACCAAAGACTTCCAAACCAAGGCTTAAAAAACATACTTGTTGAACTTGAACAAGTTGAATTCACTTCTCATATTAGCAAGGAGAAGGTGTCATGGGACCTGTGGGCATCTCAGTAAGACTTATTGGAAGATTGGGTTTTGTTTAGGTGGTTGGGGGTAAAGGGCTAAAGAAGCAGGGCTTTGCTCTGGGTTGTATGTTGTCAGGGAAATGTGAGGGAATTTTATGCTTGGGTATTTGAGTACATCTTACCTACAAGGAAGAAAGACAAGACTGACTTTGAAACTGTAGTTGGTAAGAAGCAGCTGTTGCTTATAATTGGCTGGAGAAAGGACTTTGGATTTTGTGGTTTGGAGAGTAGTTGTGTTTTGCCTTGTTTGGGGGCATGATTATAGAGTGGTCTCTTTTTGTTTTGATCCATCATGCTCCTTAAGTGGTTTTGTCTAATATTCTGTGACATTATGCAATAGACCTGCCTAGCCAGTTCCTAGGTGGTGCTTGCTTTTTTCATCCATGTGTTTGTTTTTGTTTTCTTTTCCCCCTTGATGGTCAAAATTTGTAGAGTATTTAATGTGTGATAGGCACCATTCTAAGCACTTTGCATATTCAGATTGACTAGTTCTCAGGACCTAAGGATGAGATATTAAGATGTAGAAACTGGGAGCAGAATTGCTAATCAACTTGTCCCAAATTGCTGTGTGAATTCAGGGTGACAATGATGTTCTTAGTTATTCCTCTTCACAAACCATGCAGCTGTGCTTGGGCAGTAAGTCTCAGGACTCAAATCACTGTCACTTTATAAATAGCAAGGGTATTAATATATGTCATGTCTGCCTTAGACCAGAAGCCAATCACAAGTTGTGAACCAAGTTACAACAGTAATGAGTCTAGCATGAAACCACTTAAAATTATGTTGCAGAAAACATATATTGACATATAAAAACTGTTTAATACTTTGGTAATCATAAGAAAAGCATATTACAAAATGGAATTTGGGCCACTAGAGGAACTTTGTAAAGCTGCAGTTTGGACTCCTTGAATTGAAGTATCAGGGTGGCATTCCAGCATCTGTGTACCAAGCAAAATTGGTACTTTTAAGTAGGCTAACCCTAGTGTTCATCTGAAGAGCACACCAAGGAGGTGCTTGTCAGTCTTTGCTGTTATATGATCAAGAACATTAATGCCAACACTCAAGATATAGGGCTGGTGATTTAGCTCAGTGGCATAAGTGCCTACCTTGCAAGCATGCGGTCGTGAGTTTGATCCTTGGTACTGATAAAAAAAAAGATATAATTGGGTCCTGATGAATGCAAATCTGTGGGACCCAGCTATTTAACATTCTCTTGCAATACTACACTTAATTACAATTAGTTGGTACTTTTGAAGATGGTGAGATGATTATTTACAGCATTGACAAAATTAAGTAGAGCCATTTGGGGCAGAAGATTTGTCCCTGGTGACAAGTTCAGAAAATAGCTCTTGGTTCTTACCCTTTTTATTGACTATTGAAAGTTCAAATCTAAGGCTTGCTCTCAGTAACAGCACCAAGTATTAATAGCAACTATTTATCAAGTGGCTACATACCAGATTTTGCATTTGTCACTTCATTTAATCCTATAAACACCCCTCCAATATAAGTCTTATTATTTACACTTGAAAACAAACAAAATAGGATTCAGAAATGTTATTGGACTTGTACAAAATAGTCCATGAATACATGTCATAACAGCGAGGTATTTTCCAAACATCTTATTTCCTATTTCCATGTCCTGCTTTCTCAGTTTACTTGTTAGCATCCCAACAAATTTTACCAGCTTTGAAAAAGACTTGTAAAACTCTAAAGAGGTTTCCAGTAGTTGTTCTTTATACTGCTGTGTAATCTGTGCTCTCTGCACCTGTGACATGTCAAATTAGCACTAGCACAAGGAGCAGGATTTACATAAAGAAAGGACACCAAGTGCACAGTCATACAGTCATTTTAGTCTTTCATGGTATCAAGAGTCTATCAGTTATAAAAGCCAGATTAGAAGAGTACAGTTCCAATTCCAGAGAAATTTACAGAAAATATATTTTAAAAGGTTCAAAATAGCAAATCAGTTTTCTAAAATGACTTAAATAACAGTCTCCAAATGCCTCTGAAATTGTAAAGCATAATTGAGGTTTTGTGTAAAACGTTTTAAAGGGAATATTGAATGTCTTACTTTTCTGAAATATGCTTTACTGAACACTTAGATGATGTTTCTGTTTACTATGATTGTATACTTGGTTAATTTAATATAAAATGACTACAGTAAATCCACAATTTAAGGATATTCAAGTTGTGAACTTTCACATATAAGATCAGACTTTACATTATGAACATTTATGGGTGCGAACAAGTAGCTCACACATCTGCTGGCCATTGTCACAGTTGTGCTGCTGTGTGCTTATATACAATGCAGTACTGTTGGCGACTTACTGTATTTGTGTATGTGTGTGCTTGATTTTTTTATGCTTTACATTGTATATTTGTGTCAAAGGTGTATAACACTCACTTTGTTCGACTTATGAATGTATCTGCCTTATGAACATTCCCCTTCAATGGAACTGATTTGTAGGTTCCAGGATGTAACTATATTATGAATAATGAAACCATTAGAAATTTTACATTATGAATTATTGGGTAACAAAATATACATAAATTATAAATTGTGTTGTTAACCATATTCTGGAAATTACTTGTTTCTTGATCATGTAATACTCACATTCCTGTCAGTGAACCTTGAAAATACTTTTTCTTTTTTGGTTTAATCTTATATTTAAAAAATGGCTTTTTGGCCCCTGTAATTACCTTATTTTTAACAGTATTGAAGGAGGAATGGTAAAGAGAATCAACTTATGCTAAGTATTTATTATTGGTTTTCATTTCTTTCAGGGATCATGGCAATATATATGCTTCCTTTTTATATAAGTATATAACTGATGTTTGTTAAGGCATGATGTTGGCATTGTTTTTAAAATGGAATCTCATAAATATTACCATGTCGAACCGCGGCCACCCCAGGGCGGGGAAACCAGAAGCAAAAGCGTCTCCTGAGATCCGCGCCATGCTGGAACTTAGGGCACCGAGCCATCCAGTAACCAGCCTGCTGCCTACTGGGGCGCGGGCTTAGAATCAAACATACCACACACCCCCTCCCGTAACAATTGGGATCCAGGGATCTGGGTATCTCTTAGGAGGTGACCATATTTGGTACAGCAAGTCGGGGGAGTTTCCTTCTACTATCTCTGAAGGCAGATATTTTTATCGCAGTTTTGCTTTGTCCTGATTAATGGTGTTGCTCTATTCAATACTGTGTTGATGTGTTCTATAATGTTGTGTATTTCTTTGATTTTGCTCTACCTAGTAGAAGAACAACT
>PVJX010037667.1:0-16789 GCA_004027295.1 Dolichotis patagonum
CTCTCTCTCTCTCTGTCTTTCTCTTCCCTAAGTTGTTGGATCACCCAGGTCCATACAAATACCAGCACTGGCTATCATTTTTAGATCCTGCACTCTGGTATTAACCTGAGGTGCTGGATGTTTGGATCCAGCCCACAGGTCTAGACCTGTCTTCACTTTGTTTTGCTGAACTTCCTTTTTCTCTTCTGGTACCTGGTGTCAGCTAGGGGACCCTGAGTGCAAAACAACAGTTCACGTTTTAGTGAGTAAATGTAGAAGTCTTGCTTTCCTCCCAGGAAACCTGTGCTCCCACGTGAACCTCCTCACTTCACTCCAACAGAAGAGGTAGCTGCCAGGTTTATAGTTAAATTACTAAAAGTTACTTCAGTGACTAAGATAGAGCAAAGGAGTTGGCATCAAAGCTCTAGAATCCAGTAACCTCTAAAGAGCAATCTTTTTGAGATACAATACTGTGACAGTTAGGAATCTTGGACAGGAGCAGTAGGTTGGCCTTGGGGGTCTTGGTCCCACTGTGCTTAATTGCCAGATATGACAGCCTCCTGTGGAAAGGAGCAGGTCTATTTCTCCTTAGAAATCCTGCACCTCATTCAGAGTACCTGTGTAATCGTTTCTTTTGAGGAAAGAATGGATTTTTCCTTCCATGATCTATTACCAAGAAGTCTATTAATTAACAAATCTGGAAATAGTTCAAAATAGAGATTTAACCAAAGGGTTCACAAATTTGAAGGCTGGCGACACACTTTCATCTATTCATTAGGTTGTTGCAGATTTATGTCTTGGAATCTATTACAAATGCAAAAATTCATCAAAGTTGAAATTTATAAAGCAAAGTTAATTTATTAATTTGCAAAGTGTGATTGTCTAATGCAGCTGTCTGCAAATGGTATTCCCTTCCTCAGTATTTCTCATAACTAAATTCAGATCAGAACACTGATGGGTGAATATATAATTAAACTCCAAAGGGAGTTGCAAGTCCCTCAGGGATATATCTTGCAAGCAATGGCAACTTAACAGAAATACCTTTTGTCTCTCTAGGGAGAAGTAATATTTCTGTTCAGTGATTTTCTGAGAGGGAAAATAGCATAGCAGCTAGAGCTGAATTTGGGGGTTTCCAGCTTTTCTGTTGTATGTGTTTACTTCTTTTCAATACCTTGTCCTCCCTTGAATTCAGAAATCCTGGACTTCTCACAGATGTGTCAGCTAATATTTTTATTTTGGTATGAATTCAAATTTCTACATTATATTTCTAAGACATTTTATGTTTTGAAGCTAACCTCACAATACAGGCACTTAAGCATTGTTGCGTTGGAAAGAAATCCATTTGTCAGTGGCCGTGGACAAAAATATTTCTTTTCCTCTTTTTCTTCCTTTGATACTGACAGTTGAACCCAGGTTCTTGCACATATGTTCTCTACCACTAGCTACCTCCCTACCCCTGAAAATATTTCTTGGTCAGAGGGCAAGTGGTCAGTGTTACTGATACCATACTACATGGGCAGATCCTAACCTGTCTATAAATAAAAAGTTTCTGTTTTGCTTTAAATATCCAGGATTGTTTGGGTGGGATTACATAACTTTTGGGTGTGTGTTCTGGAAGAAACACTGACATTGTTTTTCAGCAATGTTTTTCTTTCTTTTTTTTTTAAATTTTATTTTAAAGAGACTAAAACAAAAGAGGGTAGTACAGAGCAGATCAGAACAGGACAACATAGGCAACACAGTACTTTACATTAAGACAACCGGACATCAACAGTAGCTATCACAATATCTCTTACTCTGCTATAGTTGAGCATAGTTTCAAATACAATAATATCAAACATAACAAAATAGTATAAAGCCATGCATAGAGTGAAAGAATTACAGGGTTTTCTGAACCAAATAACAGAAAATGATCAATGAGTACTATAATATCTCATTTTCGATAGAAAAATTTTGTTTAAACTATCACACATATTCAAATCCCAATAAGACACAATGCGATAGATAGAACCAGTGGTAGTAGAAGAATAGAAGCATGGTAGGACTTCTAAGAAGGATGATATTAAATCAGCAATAGCTGTCATAATGTTTTATTTTCTTCAAAACAGCTGTTCATATCATCACGCATGATATAGTCAAACAAAACAGAATAAAACCATTCCAACCGATGATTGAAAACATTGAAAGGCTTCAAAGCTATGAGATGGGGACTCATGCTTACCATAAAATCTTATATACTCTTATCAACTCTCATACTAGGAAGACTATACAGTATTTACCCTTGTGAGTTTGGTTTATTTCACTTAAGAGAATGGTCTCAAGTGGTGTCCATTTATTTATAAATATCTCAATGTGATCATTCTTTATAGCTGAGTAGTACTCCATTGTATAAAAATGCCACAACTGTTTAATCCATTCCTCAGTTGTTGGGCACTTAGGTTGTTTCAGCAAAGTTTTTCTAAACTCCATGAGGGCAGTCTCTCCTCTTTGTCTTACAGTTCTTCAATTCTCTAAGTACACTTCCATGTCAGAGCTTTTATCTCAGCTCTGTTCTTCAGCTTGGACGATTTCTCACAGGTCATCACATGGCTCACTTCCTTCAATTCTCTGCTCAAAAACTCTCACCTCGGAGAGACCTGTTCACTACCCATCCAGAATGGCAACTTTGTCCTTTATCACTATATCATACTTATTTTATTCATAGCAACTTACTACCACCTGCCAATATATTATACATTTACTTATTATCTCTCTCACATTTGTTAAGCCACTGGATGAATGAATGTCTGCATTAATTCCGGGTTTAGAGGTTATTTTCCCTGGATTTTTTTTGTCAGTTAGGCCCTTTCTTTTGCTTTTACTTCCTCCTTATTTTTATTTTTAAAATAAACATATATTGAGGCAGTGAGATCTCATATTGGACAGGTTAATTTTGGAATGGTTTTCCACAAGGCAACAGTGTTTTCTAAGTGTTTTCATTGTGCTTTTTTCCCAGATGGCAGTCTTGGATAGTTTTGCTTCTAGGTTATCCATATTTTAGGAGCTAAAACACTGTGTTTATTGATTATATCATTACCCTTTTCATATGGATTGAAGAATAACAATATAAAAACTGAGCTTATAAATGCATCGACTGTGCTGGGTTTATTCTCTCTTGGGACACCAGTACCTGGCACACTATAGCCATTACATCAATCTTTGTAGGATAAGAGAATGTAAATGAATGATAAGATTCTGCCTTGGACAAAATCTATGTAAGGCATTTTTGGGATATAATGTATAAAGAAGCAATATGCCATGCAAATTAGTTTTTAAAATGTTATTGAAAAGATTTGTTTTATTTCCTTAATTCAGGATCTTTTCTCTATTGCCCTTATTTACATGTAAAACAAAATGAGAACAAATGTACCAAATCATTGTTTCATATCTAATCATTAATTATCATTTATCCAAAGCATAAACTCTGTAATTTGGCTTCATAGTTATTGAAAGTAAATATTTAGGAAATAAACACATTAATAACTTCACTTTTCCTCAAGTTTATTAATTTTAGAAATAACTGACATACATTTATATATCAAAATATTTTAAAGATATCTAATGAAAAATTAAATCTCTTTGTTAGTTCCATATTCTAGTTCCTGTGTTATGATCCCTAGTGTAACCATGATTCCACTTTTTTGTGTAGCATCCTACTTTATCATCTTTACAAACATACATACAAATATTAGAATTTCAAGTAGTATTATTTTATGTATGAATAAGTATAATTGTACAAAAAAGTTCTAGGGGAGAATTATTGTGTCAAAGGTTACAAGCATTTGTAAATCTCATAGATAATGCCAAATTGCCTTCTTTGAAAATTGTACTCTTTCTTCTAATTGGTAGTCTTCAGAGACAATTCTCATTATTGTTATGGAAGTAGGTATTTTCTTTCATCTTCAGCAACAGAGTGTTTTTATCTTTTTAATAACTTGGTAATCTTGTATGTGAAGAAACAATCCATCACTTTAATTTGCATCTCTTTTCATGAGTGAGGCTGAGCATCTCTCTATAGATTTAAGATTTATTTATATCTCCTTTTGCTGGGAACTAGTATTGGTTCTTATCCTTTATATTCTTGCTAGATCCTTTGTCTATTTATTGTTCATTTGTTAGAGCATTTTATATACTGAAACATTGGTTTAAGAATTAAGACCCCTGAAAAAAATGATCCCAATTTATACTTTAAATCTAGGAACAATCATGTACACTTGTATCCTGAGCTACTAGAGAGGGTGAGACTGGAGGACCACTTGAGCTCAAGAGTTCAAAGCCAGCCTGAGAAACATAGCAAGACCAAATCACTTTACAGCTTGAAATTCAAGTGCCATTGTACTATTACTAAAATTGAAGATATATTCAAAAGTATACCTCCCAGGATATTTAGCTTGCGTAAATTGACAAAGCAACTGACAAAGATACTGTAGTTAGTGACAATGCTTGAATGTGCAATTCACAGATACTCAGAGCTTGAAGTCTAGGTGTGCTCTTCCATTAAAGGTAAGAAACTAACAGCAAAGAAACGTGGTCGTTTGGTTGTAATGAGGAAGAAGTTAGGTACAAACTGTCTCACATAATTTAAATATGTCATGGTTCACTTGAAATGAAGCCCAGAGTCAGTGCAGGCTTTTGGGTTGGGTAATTAAACTAACTCAATAGCATAATCAGGAACTCCAGCTATTTTCCTTTGAGCAAAAAACAGTTGTCAGAGTTGCCAGTACTAATGGGGGTAAGAGGAAGGGGTACTGCTTCCTTTACTCCCTGCCAACAAGAAAAAACCTTGCCTTATGTAAAGTATCTTGGAAGAATGAGGACAGTAGATCTCTTTTCATATCAGTGTGATTTCCTGTCACGTGATACCTCCCTACCAATCATTGGAATTGAGCTAGTTAACCCTCATACCAATCAGGACTACTCAGAGTAAACAGTATTAGAACAGCTCTCAGCAAGACAGCGGGGCTATTGAGAACTGGGTACCCAATCAAAATTAGGAATCTGTGCCACTTGTAATATTATGTAAAATCCCATTATTTAATATCTCTTCATTGTTCTAATTTATAAAACAGATTTACTTGAAGCCTATGTCAATCAGGGTTCTATGATAGGGCACCACACACAAGGAAAATTATCATAAAAATGGTCTCAAATCACTAGAGAAGCTCACTAGTGTGAAATCTGTCGGACAGATTGCTAGAAATTCAGAAAGATGATCCTGCACTCCATGCAGAAACAGAATTCCTTCATTAGTAATCTTTACTACAAAGACCTTCACCTGATTGAACAAGCCCCACCCACATTATTGAAGATAACCTCAACTCAAAATCACCTGATTGAAAATTGTAATTACCTTACAAAACACCCACATAACAACATCTAAACTAATGTTTGCCAAACACCCAGGAACTATAGCCTAGTTAAATTGACACAGAAAATTGATCATTATATAATTTGTTGTGTGGGTAGTGCTGAGGATGGAACCCTTACTCATGCCATGAAAGTACTCTACCACTGAGCCATAGCCTTCAGCCCAATCATTAAATAGTTCCTATATTCTGATTTTATTTTCCTTAACTTCAAGTTTCTTTGGAGAGGTGGCAGTGGTATATTTTTGGAAACATAAACCTATGGTGAGAGTTGGAATGATTGTTAAAAAATGCATGAATCACTGTCTTCTGCTTCTTTACAGGATCTATACAGATGTCTTCATAGCTAGGCTGTCTCAGCTCAACTTTTACATATGATAATGTTTATACTCTTTAGATTTGATCTGTCGTGTTCTTTAATGTCTGCAGCAGCACTGAAAACAGTTCATGTCCAAGGAAGTGCCCATTGAGTACTGAGGCTCAGTAAATAAAAGGACAAAATTAAGCTTCTCATTGACAGATTTCATCAGTGATGATAATTTATTCACTTGACGACACTAATGATTACGTTCAGTACACCCTAGGCCAGAGGTCTGACAAATATTCTGGTGCAATTTATAGGATTTTAGCTCAGTTATCTGTCAGACTAAGAACACTTTGAGTGTTAGTATGTAGTTAGATTGTTTTAAAAACATTTTTTAAATCTGAAATTCTTTTCCTTATTAGGAAAAGTGTAATATTTAAATAATGGATTTTTACATAATATTACACATAGCACAGATTTCTGATTTTGATTGCGTATCCAGTTCTCAATAGCTCTGGTGTCTTGCTGGAAGCTGTCCTAATCCTTGTCTTCACTGGGTAGTCCTGATTGGTCTGAGGGTAAACTGTCTCATTGCTAATGATTAGCAGGGGGTATCATGTGACTTAGTAAAGATGAATGAGATATGAAAGGAGATTCACTGTCCTCATTTTCCCAAGGGACTTTACAGAGGCAAGGTTCTCTCTTGTTGGCAGGGAGTGAAGGAAGCAGTACCCCCCCTATTAGTACTGGCAACTCTGACAGCTGTTCTTTGCTCAAAGGAAAATAGCTTGAGTCCCTGATTATGCTACTGAGTTAGTTTAATTACCCAACCCAAAAGTCTGCACTGACTCTGGGCTTCATTTCAAGTGAACCATTACATTTTTAAATTATGTGAGACAGTTTGAACCTAACTTCTTCCTCATTACAACCAAATGACCAAGTTTCTTTGCTCTTAGGTTTTTACCTATAATGAAAGAGTACACTTGGATTGTCAAAGCTGTCTTCAAGCTCTGAGATCTATGAATTGCACATTTAAGGACTGTCACTAACTACTGTATCTTTGTCAATTGCTATTTAGAGAAGCTAAATATTCTGGTAATTATTGTTTTTAACATACTAAGGTAGTTCTTGTTTCTCTCAAAATGTGATAAAATTTATACTGTTTCTACCCAAAAAGACACTGGAAACCAGACTAAATAAAAATCATGGAAATCAATTACTCTTGGGAGGCAAAATATACAAACAAAACAGAACAGTGTCCTATTAATTTTGACAAGAGAGTTTTGGGTAAAATGCTCCTGACAGCTTCACTCTACCTTATCTTAAATAACTTTCTAACTCACTGAAGACAAATAATACAAGGTGGCAGTGGCTGTGCATGTTTATAAGAGGGTGTGGAAAGAACAAAGAAACTCTGGAAAACAGCCTATTTGTACAATTTAGAAATTCTTGCTATGTGCAGAGCTAGCACAAATAGTTTCCTTCCTTCAGATCTTTAAACAATTAAGTGTCAAAGCAGAAATAAATAAAAGTGGTTGTGATCCTTCTCTGGCACTGACTCAGATGTGGAAGCTCCTTTGTTCTCCTTCACTGAGTCTCTCTAACACAGAGGTGGGAGAGCACACCTGTGTTCCAAGATGTCAGTGGATTATTTCCCCACTGTTATCCTAGGCTAGGGGCCAGCCACAGAAAACATTTCCACTTCTAGATAAATCTGAGATTCTCGGGCAGGTCTTGCAGTACATGCCTGTAAAATCCAGTGCTCTGGAAGCTGAGGCACGAGGCTCATCAAGTCTGAGAGACTCAGACCCTTTAGCAAAAACACATGAATAAATAACTCTCCAAACAAACAAAAAAACAAACAATAAACCATAAAGGGCAAGGAATGTAGCTCAGTGCTAAGGCCTGGGTTCAATTCTCTATCATCTATCTATTATCTGTCTATCTATATATCTATCTATTATCTATCTATCTACCTATCATCTATCATCGATTTCACAGTAATGCTCATTGGTAACTTTCTAGAGATGATTGACTTCACAGTGTCCATCCTTGATGGAAGAGTAGTTGTTTTTGAACATCTCTGCTGGCTTGTTTAATAAGCATGAGATGCCAGCAGTGGGGCATGCCTGGGTCTGTCTTTCCAGCAGCTGATGTGAGCGGCTAAGCAGCAGATGTTGAGAACAGAACTCACTGGGCTTTGACCATCGGGCCTTTGGAGACTCTGGGTTCAAGCAGAGTTGGGGAAAGGAAATGCACCCTCCTGTGCCCAGAAGCAGCATTGGCTCCAGAGAGCCACTGGTCAAGAGCCTTGCAGAAATGTCTCCCCTGCAAACTAGCTGTCCCTGAATAGCAACCAAACCAACCCAAATCCCTCAAATGCTCTCGCATCCTTTCTCCACTCTCCTCAAGAAGGAGGATGATGAACACTGCAGAAGGAAAGGAGAGTTAAGGACTTTTCTTGTTTCAGGTTTTATCTCCAACTCCTTCTTCAGGTCCTGCAGGTGGCCCACTATGTAGGGGAACTCTTCTATCTCTGACCCTAAAGTCTCCGTCTCTGAGCTGAGATCTTGCCATATTTAATGTGGAAATTTTCCCATTGCCTGCATTTCTCTGAGGAAGTAATTTCTCTTTCCCCAGTCTTTCAATAGTTTTGCATTGTGTTTCTTGGCACAGACATTCACATTATTGTCCCACCCAATTTTTATTCAGGACTTTCAATATTGTGAGTATCCACAGGAAATAGTCTTATTTTTATTTTTTTCCATAACCACCCTCAGCTCTGCTACACCATCCTCTTCCCCCACCACAGTTTCCTGTGGGGCAGCAAGTTCTTTGAAGAACCTGAACTATGAATTTAGGTTTTTAGAATAGCCTCATCTTAATCCAGTTCATTTTTTAAAATTTAATTTCAAAATTGCATTCAAAGCTTGTCTTTCAATCTTGGATTAAGCTGGGTCATGAAAAAGATTGTCTTGGTGTGTAAATGCATGTAGGGAGGGTGTATAGCCTTGCTCTGAGAATTCACCTTCTATATTGCCCTGGGATAGATTTTTTTTCAAAATACAAGTTATTAGGTATTGCTGGATCATAAAATTAATTCATAAAACCTCAGTCTGTATTTTAAAAAAAGAAATAGAGTTGAGTATCCTGTCATTTTATCTCCCTGATTCCAGGCAGCCACATAGCTCTTGCTCCAGCAGTGAGATTTGTGTTCATTTGTGACCATGGGGATCACTAGAGTCTTCTCATAGATTTGCCTGTTTTTCTTTCCATGTGTACTAAACCTCTGTCCTTTTATCCCCAAAAGGTTTCTTTCCCACAAAAACCTCTAGATTTGGAATAGACATGAATCTCTCTTCAAATATACTCTCTCAGAACCACTGAAGAATATTAAGTAGTGCCTTAAGTAAAGGACAACACATTTCCAGGCTTCCAGAACATTCCTAAGAATCATCTTTGCAGGCCACACTCTCCTGTTTTATATGTTATAAGTGACACATGGTTGAGTAACAAGATTATAGGTCTTTCTTTATGCAGAGACCCCCCCCCAGCTCTTATGCCCTGCCTTTTTGGTGAAAGAGAGGCCTACTTCCCCTTTCTTCATAAAGGGCCATTCTACATGAACATCACTACCAAAGTCAAATACTACTCTTTCCCTTCAGGTCTCTACAGAAGAGGAAGGAGGTGGAGAAGTGGTTCTGAGTTGGCCACAACAGAACCTGTAGGGAAGTCAATGTTTCAACTCCTGAAGTTTCCTGGACTCAATAGTGTGAGTTAATTACAGTTCTCTCTAACCTCAGCTGCAATTCAGGGATAACAGCAAAAAAAAAAAAAAAAATCCACATAATAGCCTGTCCAAATTTTTCAATGGAATGTCTACAGCCTTTCTTCATGGGCTTTTTTCTCCAGGAATGCTAATCTCACATGGCTTTCAGTCCTTTCCACCTATCACCATTCAGCATCTGCGAGACTTTCTCCAAGCAGACAAGTGGAAACTGATCCAAGCCTCTTCTGGGCACTTATACTTAACTTCTTTGCATATTAAAATTTTGTTTCATGTTTCCTTCACAGGGAAATAAGAAGCTTCTTTGTCTGCTCTTCCACCTGGCTGTATTTTCTAGAGGATGTAGGCCATCCTTGTAGTCTGCATAGTACTTTCCATATAGTAAGTGTTGAAAATGTGTTCACAGCATTGAATGGAAAAAAGGAACATCTTGCAATTCAAGGCTTTCATTGTGAGTCCAGAGCATATAATTTGATTGATTGATTGATTGATTGATTGTGGTACTACAGATTGAAATCAAAGCCTTCACACTAAGCTACATTCCCAGTTCTTTTATTTCTTTATTTTGAGATAGTATTTCTAAGTCATTAAATTTCTGAAGCAAGATTTGAACTTCTGATCCTCCTGCCTCAGCCTCCCAGAGCCCTTGGATGATAGGTGTGCATTTCCAGCCTGGCTAGCAAGATCATTTTAAATATTGGTTATACAAACCCTCTCAGATAACACTGCCTTATGCTGACTTAGAGTTTATAAAATTTCCTACCTCATACGGTTTTATTTAACACAACTTTTGTTTTTGAAACAGCCAAGTGAGTTTGATGTGGTAGATATTACTCTGCCAAGTCTTCCCTGGGTAGTGAATAGTGGCTTGTGCTCTGTTCTTCTTACTTCTTTTTATAAAATTCATACATTTTCCCCTCAAGCCACCTTGCATGTCTCATTCTTTCCAGTTAAGTAAGTGACCTCCAAGCACTTTCCCAGGGTCTTCAGTGTGTTGATTCTGGTCCAAGCCCATCTGGTGCTGACTCACTGAGTATATGACATTGGGCAAGCCATTAATGTGTACCCACATCTCAATTCCTTCATCCTGAAAGGAAAGATGACAATAGATGCCAGCTGCCTCGAATGGTGTAGTGAAGATTAATGAGATGTTGCAAGGAAGTGCCCTGAGCTCTTGGGATGAAAAGCTTCATAGAAGCACAAAGTCTAATCATAATTTCTTACATTTCAGAGGAACCTCTGGGAAGGCTAGTTCTTGCTTTTAAATTTGGAGAGGATGCCTGCCTGGGATGAAAGCTTTTCTCTCAGATGGTAACCCAGAAGTCTCCTGTTTGTGCCAGTCTTCATGGTTATTCTCTGATCCACTCTACCCTTGCATATTGTAACAAAAGAAGTTAGAACCCCTAATGAGCCTTCCTCCATCTTCTCTGATCACAGGGAGAAGCAGGGTAACTCATCCTGGACAGGCCTCAGATGGGGTTTTACTGATTTTAGGGGTGCAGGTGCAGGTCTTGGTATAAAGTATTTATAGGTGGTATGGATTGGTGAGAATGTAAACTCTCTGCTTGGGTCTTCCAGGGAAGATTTTTCTTTCCTAGTTAGAGGAAGTTCCAGAAGGCTTCTAGCCTTGTTCTTGATGTCTCATCTTTGAGCAAAGTACAAGAGCTTCTGCTGCCATTTCCTGACCTGTCAAGAAATGTGTGGTAACATTGACCCGACACCACTGAGTCACCAAAGAAACATGGGGCTTCTTGTTATGTGACGAATAGAAATATTTCCTTAAGGCACCCTCTTAATTATAGGCAAATATCTGTAACAGGTAGATATTCTGCCTTGGGTAGTGGTTCAGGTCCATGGGAGTAGTTATAGAGACTCGGACCCAGAATGTTTTGGGATGATAAACAGTACACAGAAAATGTTTGGCTTTGCTTATTTTTTGCCCCACTTTGACTTCCTTCTGGCTCACATCCTCATTAAGTGATTTATCCTGAATGCAAAAATAAATTGAGTACTAGAACCAGTTTCCAAGGAATAAGGATTTGAACCTTGAATTTTCTGTCCCCTCTTCTCAGCTTCCTGATCCAGACATTCAGAGTCTTAATATCTCTGACTCTATTTCTCACCTCTATCCAAACTCTGACATTCCCTAGTTCTTCACAGACTAATGGGTGCTGACTTCACATGTCACCTTCACAGGTGGCACTGATATTTCTCACATAGTGGAAACAATTCTTGGAAACATTGTGAAACTAGGTTTTTTACACCCTTTCCTTGCCATTTTCTATTCTCTTCTGTCCTCCTCTTGCAAAACTAAAGTGTCCAGTGCCTTCTTGCTGTTCAACAGTGTACCATTTTTGATTCTAAGGGACTCAGTTGCCTTATTTCTAGAATGAGGATAATAACATTTCTCCAATAAGTGACAGAGGATCCTGTAATCCCTTTGGAGCTTCTCTGTTTCCCTTGTCTATGCCTAGCTAGGACTCTACTCTTCCTGGCTCTTGAGAAATAATTACAAATGTTGAAATAGAGGAAAAATATCTTGATAAAGAAGATTTATCTCTTTTAAGTTATTTGTATCTTCAGAGATTATCTGGTGGTGGGGGAACTGGAAATTTGAGATATTTTCTTGGAACCCAGTCTGGACCATCAGCTATTCTACCTTTATAATCAGTATTGAAACAAGTTCAGCACTGCAGTCTGGCTTTCAGTTTGCCTCCCCTTCTTTCAAATTCACTGTGGATTAGGGTGTCCAGAATTAGTCATGACCCTCAACATTTAATTACTGGTTATAAAGAGAAAATAGAAAGTAAGATATTTGTTTCAGAAAGCAATAGAATGTTATAAACAGCTAGAGATTTCCTATCTTCATCTAGGGAAGGAATTGTCTTCCTGAGACCTATAAGAAATCAGTAGATACTTTGATATATTTAAAAGAATAATAAAATATGGGAGCTAACTAAAGCATATTCAAATACCACAAATTAGGAAGACTAATGTTGAACTTTAAGGACTATTTATTTGCAAATAAAGGATATGATTTCAAATGATAATAAAGTTGACTTGACTATCTTCCAGCCATAAAGGAATTTGAGAAAGACCTTAAGTTGACTTTCTTTCAGTACATGAGACCAAAATCTGTGTTGTGGTTACAGTCCAATACAGAAAAACAGTTCTCATAAAATTAAAATGTGTTAGTTCTTAGATAATTAAGATTCCTTCCCAGACAGAATGAGAAAATTGGCTTTGCTTTATGCTTGGAAAGAAAGTGGAGTGAATATGGAAGCCAGTAAATATCTTACCTGTGAGCCACTCATTTAGATGAATAAAACATGAATAAACAGAAACTGTTGAGAGATAAACTATGTGTATACATGCATCGATGATGAAGCTATGTGCATACAGAAGCTCATTCTTGCAGATTAATAGGGAAGCTTTAGCTTTAGCTTTGCTGTTTAGACCATGGATTTCTGAATCTGTCCTCCATGATTAATGATATTCTGTTACCTCAAATACCCTAAACCTCTCTCTGGTGATTGTCTGTTCATTTGGTTGTCCTAATATTGTCATTGAAGGGAATAGCACTAATGGATCAAAGGGTGGTTGGCATCCATGTGTGGATGGACTGGTTCAGAGTCCCTGCTGAAGGGACTTTGTTTATTGTTTCATAATAGGCTATGAAGCGAGTCAATGGTCACACACTTAGTAAATCAGTAGTTCTAAAATATTGTGTAGTACAAGATTAGAGGTACCAAAAGCCTAGTGTCAATTCTATACTTTTCATAGATATTATAGAAGATATTGAAGAAGTACAGGAATATGTGGGACTATTGTGTGAAGACACCGTGAAAATGTCCAGCAGGCTGAGTGGCAGAAAGAATACAGTTTGAAGACACTGTACTAGTTTCTCAGTGTTGGTATAACAAAGTATCACAAATTGGTGGCTTAAAAAATAAGGAATTTATTCTCATTCTGATGTCAGAAGACCCATATCAAGGTGATGATAGGCTTAGTTGCTTCTTGGATATTTTGAGGAAGAAGGTGTGAATATCTATTTCCTAGTTTCTGTGTTACTGGAAATTCTTGGCATTCTTTAGCTCACAACAACATAACTCCAGTCTTTATTTATGTCATCACAAGGCCATCTGCCTCTGTGTCTGTCTGTCTCTGGGTTGTATTTACTTATTTGTTTCTATCAGGACAGCCATAATAATGGATTAAAGACTCACTCTACTGTTATATGACCTCATTTTAACAAATTATATCTGCAATGACACTACCACCAAAAGGTCACATTCTGAAGTTCTATAAAGGACCTAAATTTTGGGAGGACACTGTTGAGCCAACCACTCCATAAGTGCAGCAACAAATGCTGACAAAATCAACAGGACATGGGAATGAGGAAATGAAGTAATGTTCTCCCAAGAAGGAAGAAAAGATGAACAAAACATTGTTAAAAACACAAGCTTAAGGTCTGTGGCAGAAGGTCTGTAGCAGAGGTAATGATTTCACAAACAAAAGCAGGGACATTTAATATTATGAAGTAATGCATTTTACTCTTTCCTACCTTTAAGTGGCTGAAGAGGATATTATAGATTGCGATATACTTTGACTCTAAAGAAACAGAGAAACAAAATGAGAAAAGAAAGCAAGAAATACTCAAATTCGGTTTTGTCTTAGGCTTAGGAAAACAGAAAAATGAGACCTTTTATGATTTTAAGCTCTTTAGAAAGGTTTACTTGGTTACCAGAGGAATCAGGAGTTCAAATCTCCCCTGGAGTGATAATGAACACTAATACTTGGTTACACTTTAGTTACACTTTCTCTAAATCTCTAGGACACCTAAAAGTGTGTCTAGAAGGTAGAAGACTCTAAACAGGTGTTGGTTGCTACAGTATCAGTAAATGTTCTGAATTCCATGAGAAATGTGGAGTCTGCATATAAGAACTCTAAAGTAGGCACTCTCTGGATCAGGTGTCATGAGATGGAAGTTAGAAGTTTTTGTGTTTTGAGTTTTTGTGTTGCTCAAGGACCATACAGTACAGTGTTATTTTTTGTGTGTCTAATTTCAAAAGTTAATTTTGAAGAGAAAAGGAGGGAATCAATGAAATCCATTTTTACCTGTGGGAAGAAAAACACAACAGGAGAACAGTTTATTTGTCATGAAACATCAGTAGTCATTGTTCTGTTCATACCAGTTATACGAGTTGGTTATTCTCTCTCCTTAAAAAAGTTAATTTTTATATTAGTGAGAATCTCATTATTATGAGATAATGAATAAGTCCAAAATTTCAGTGGCTTCATACTATAAAAGTTGATGTCTCTGTCATATGACAGTTGTCATTTCTATCTCAGGATCCAGGCCACCAGGAGGACCTTCATCAAAACAGTTACTCAGAGGCCTAACCAAGCAGAGGCTGTGCATTGGTAGTGGACATTACAGGCAGTGTAGCTGAGAGAAGAGAATGTGACAAATCCTACATTGGCTCTTAAGGCTCATGCACAGATTTCATTAGTTAGATGGCTAAGATTAATTATAAAAGAAGAGGAGAAATGCAGTTTTACTTTTTCCTGGAAGGAAGATGTCTAAGATCAAGACCCTGATAAAATGAGTTATTGGTAGGGTTCTCTTTCTGGCTTGTACACATCTATCATCTTGCTGTGTCCTCACAAGACAAGATCTAAACTTTTTCTCTTTTTTATAAGAGCAATAATCCATCATGATAGCTTTGCTCTAATGATCTCATTTAAATCTTAATTATCGGAGAGAAGAGACAAGATGGCAGACTGGTAGGTAGCAGGAGAGAGACCCTTTCTGGGAGGGATGGCTCAGATGCCAGAGTGGGGCACCCTGGAGAGGCCCAAACGGAGAGAGATGGACTCTCGCAACCCAGAAAGAAACTAAAGTGCAAAAACACGCTCGAATAAGAGGTCCTGGGGCTACTATTGGTGAGGATAGGATCGTCGAGCATGGCACCCGCCTCGAGACACCTGAATTCCGCCCGACCTGAACTAGTGATCTGCACCAAAGCTGGCTTGCGCCGCCGGAGCGCGGAGCTGAACAGCCCGGCGTGCAGCTCGCCAGGACCAGCTCTGCACGCGACCCACCCAGAGGCGCCGTGGATTCCCACCACAGCCGCGCTGAAGTCAGAGGTCGGGCAGTCCAGCAGTTCTCGGGGACACAGTGAGTGATGGGTGTAAGACCCTCCCACGGGAAAGGGGAAGCCAACTGGATGACATGTTGGATTTGGGCAGGACAGCCCTAACTCCATGGGGGGGGTGGCTTCAGCTGGTTGCTCCCCTCACCGAGCGGATTGGTGGAATCTGCTTGGACTAGGCCATGCCCCTGGCAGGAACCCAGTTACTTCCCTGAGATCAGTGCACACTGATGCAGTGAAGGCCTGCAAATGTTGACTGGCCCAGAAGGGAGAAGCAAGCGCACACTGCCCATGGGTGAACTCTAATCTCTGATAACCTATTGAAGAGGGCTAAAGCTCCTAGTCTTCGCCCTTTAGAGGAGCCTTAAACAACAAGAAAAGGCTCTGGGAATTACACTGTACACTTGTATGGAAGGAACCAAAAACATGACTAAAGGGAGAAATAAGAAAACACTCCCAGCCCCCGACCCTGAGAACATTGATCCAGGAGAGGTAAATACAAAAGAGACTGAGGGCAGCGATAATGCAACATCAAACACAGCATTAGCAGACATAAAGAGATATATTCAAGACCTCGTAAGCGGGACCAAAACAGAAATATTAATTCAAATTAAACAAGAGATAAGTAGATTAATAAAAGAAGGGCTGGGTACCTCTCAAGAAGACACAGACAGAAGAATAGAGGAACACAAATGGAGAGAAAAATTTAATGAAGAATTCAGAAAAAACCTAGAATTTATGAAGCAGATTTAAAGGGATTATCAGGAAACTAAAGACTCCATAGAAAGCTGGCAAAACGGCTTGAAAGAAACCAAAGATAGACTATCAAAAATTGAACACAGGCTTGCAATGTGGGGTCATGAAAGGGAAGACCTCTTAAAAATAACAAGGGAGCAGGCAGTAAAGATACAAAGACTGGAGGATGACAAGAGGATCTATAATTTAAGAATAAAGTATGTGAATGAAGAAGCAGGAATCAAAACAGAGGAATTACAAAGGCTATTCACAGAAATTATTGAAGAAAATTTCCCAAGCATAGAAAAAAGAAATGATATGCAGAAGTATGAAGCATACAGAACTCCAGCCACCTACAACCCAAACAGAGCTACACCCAGACACATAATAATCAAGATCCCAGAAATTCAATGTAAGAACAGAA
>PVJX010037668.1:0-16818 GCA_004027295.1 Dolichotis patagonum
TGTGTGTGTGTGTGTGTGTGTGTGTGTGTCTGCGATTGAACCTAGGACCTTACACAGGTTGGGCAGTCACTCTACCACTAAGCCACATCCCTAATCCTTTTAAATTTCATTTTGAGACGGGCTCTTGCTAGGTTGCCCAGGCTGGCCTTGAACTTGTGAGACACCTATGTGAGCCTCGTGAGTAGCTGGGATTATAGGCATGCACCACATAAGAGAGAACATTTTAAAATTTGATGGCAAAATTTTCCACCAGAAGGTTTTCCACAGTGGCACACACCTGTAATTCCAGCTTTCTGACAGGCTGAGGCGGGAGGATCACAAGTTCAAACTCTGCCTGGGCAATTTACCAAGACTGTCTCAAAATAAAAGCTAAAAACAGGGCTAGGGATGTACAATGGCCCTGGGTTCAATCCTCTGTTAAAAACAAACAAACAAAAAAAAAGTGTGTGAAGAGCAGCTGCGTGCAGGTGGCTGTGGAGAGACCAGGGTGCTATCTATGCTCCCGACCCTGCTGGAGACCTCTGACATCAACAGAGGCGAGACTGAGCGTCCGTAGGAGGAGGCCTGCTTCTCTGCTGAGCTGCAGGGCCTGGCTCCCTCCAAAGCCCTTGCCTCCTCCCTTGCAAATCTGCATGGCAACTGTGAAGAGGGGCAGCAGCCTCTTCTTCAGATAGATACCGGGTTTCCCGTGACACCTTAGCAAGGTCTTCCTGTTCATCCCTGGGGTGGAAATGAATGGCATTGTTCTCTGACTCTTCCAGGTGAAGAAAGCGTACAGGCAGAAGGCCCTCTCTTGCCACCCAGACAAAAATCCAGATAACCCCAGAGCAGGTGAGGTTCGGGATGGGATGAGAAAATAGACCCGCTCCCCTGCCGTGCGTTTCTCTGCTCTAAGCCATGTGTGTGAGGCCGTGGAGGTAGGTGCGTGGGGCCTGCTCTGGGCAGGTGCACCGAGGGCCTCATATGCTGGAGGTGACCAGTCAGTTAGTGATGTTCTCATCAGTCCTTGCTGGTGTGGCATCTTCCAATGCCAGCTTTTCTAACTGCCTGTGGCTGCTTTGGAACACTTTTTGTTTTTTTTTTGGTACCAGGGATCGGACTCACCGACCTTGCACTTGCCAGGCAGGCGCTTACGTCGCTGAGCTAATCCTCTGCCCTGGAATGCCTTTTTTTTTTTAAATAGTATATCTTAGAGACTGTCCTGAACTTTATTTTATTTTATTTTATTTTATTTTTTTGGTACCGGGAATCGAACTCACAGCCTCGAGCTTGCCAGGCAGGCGCTTAAGCCACTGAGCTAAATCCCTGGCCCTTGAAATGCTTTCTTGAAAGCGCACACCATCACCAAATCTAACTTCACTTTTCTCCTTTCTTTTTTTTTTTTGTTTAGCTGAACTCTTCCACCAGCTTTCTCAGGCCTTGGAAGTGCTGACTGATGCTGCAGCCAGGGTGAGTGCTTCCTCCTTTAGGTGATGTCCCCTGTGGACAGAGACCGCTGCTACCATCAGCTTCCATCCTCTGGCCTCAGTCCTTGCTGTCTAAGCCTTGGAGACCCAGTCACCAGGCTGTTGACGTGAATGGCCCTGGGTTGGAAGGCAGCAGTCAAGAAACTACTGGGGCTGTGTCTTTTCCTTTGGCCAATCTACTATTCTGTATTCCTTTGTCCTTGCAGGCTGCATATGACAAGGTCAGGAAAGCCAAGAAGCAGGCAGCAGCGAGGACCCAGAAACTTGATGAGAAAAGGAAAAGAGTGAAGCTTGGTAGGTGACTTCATAGCTCCAACTGGCATTTGGCTTTCCTCCTTCACTTTTTTTCCAAGAACTTCTAGCTATGGAACGCTTAGTTGAGGTGCTGGGCAAAATAGCCTTAAGAATAATAGCAGTTACTAGATTTACTGTTGAAGTTTAGAAACTTGCTGGAGCCGGGATCTAGACTCAGAAAGTATGAGTAGAATTGGTGTTCTTATTCCCTGCGACAGGCCAGGTCTCTGCCATTCATTCCAGCCTCAGCCTGGCCCAGAGGTGGTACTCTGACAGATCTCCGCAGGATTCCAAGAGGTCCAGGCTTGTTTGCTTTTCTCTGTGTCTGTCTGTCTGTCTCTCTGTCTTTCTCTCTCAGACAGGGTCTTGCTATGTAGTTCAGTCTGACCTTGAACTTGTAGCCCAGGCTGGCCTTAAACTTGTGGTGATTCTCCTGCCTCAGCCTCCTGATGTGTGTCATCATGCCTGGCTTTTCTTTCCTTTCCTTTTCTTTTTTCTTCTTTTGGTACTGGGGATTGAACCAAGGGCCTTCACACCCAGGAGCTACACCCTCAGCCCTGCAGTCCTCCTGCCTTAGCCTCCAAGAGTACTAGGTTTACAGCTGTGCAACACCAGCTCAGACTTACTTTCTTTCTTTCTTTCTTTCTTCCTTCCTTCCTTCCTTCCTTCCTTCCTTCCTTCCTTCCTTCCTCCTTTCCTTTCCTTTCCTTTCCTTTCCTTTCCTTTCCATCTTTTCTTTTCTTTCTTTCTTTCTCTTTCTGACAAGATCTTACCATGCAGTTCAGGCTGGTCTTGAACTTGCTTATGTAGCATAAGCTGGGCTTAAACTCCTGAAGATCCTTTTGCCTCAGCCTCCTGAGTGCTGGGACTATAGGCATGCACCACCATACCTGGCTTCCTTCTTTCTTTTTAATAGGGTCTCACTCTGTAGCCCAAACTGGCTTCAAACTCACAGTCATCCTCCTGCCCGCATCTCCTGAGTGCTAGAGTTATAGGAATATACCATTATATATGACAAAGGCGTTCTCTTTTAACAGCTTTATTTTGAGGTGTTCTTTTTTTTTTTTTTTTTTTTTTTTTTTTTTTTTTTTTTTTTTTTTTGCGGTACTGGGGATTGAACTCACGACCTTGCACTTGCCAGGCAGGCGCTTATGCCACTGAGCTAAATCCCCAGCCCGAGGTGTTCTTTATATATCATAACATCTACCATTTTAAGTGTAAAAATCAGTGATTTTTAAAAATTAGCTGATGCCACTGTGACTACAAAGACTGGTATAGGCATTCTGTACTCCCCTTCCTGCCTGTTCAATATGTGCATATTTTGATAAGTGCTTATACCATTCTGGTACAGCCATTTCTACCCAGAAAAGGAGAGTGGGCTGCAAGCATAGCTCTGAGGCAGAACACTTGCCTAGCATGTGCAAGGCCCTGGTATGGCAGGGGAGGAAAAAAAGGGTCATAGATGAATGAAGTACACAGAAAGGAAAGCATAGAGTCCCAGTAGCTGGCCTGGCACAGGGCCACTGGCAGGTTTCCTGGGGAGGCAAGCAGGGGTGCAGAGCAGGGGCGTTGCTCCCTGTACCCTTCTGCCTCTAGGGGAGTCTCCGCAGCTAGTCCACAGTAAGGCTTGGTAATAGTGAGCCGGGTGGGGAGGACAGGAGAGACAGTGAGAACTGGAGCTCAGTGGTCCAACGTGAATCAACCCAAAACAAAGCCCCAGGTCAGGCCATGGTGCCAAACCACAAGAGCAGAAGCCACACTCCACCCACAGGTATCCCTGACACACAGCCCTGGGCTGCTGACATAAGTGCCTACCCGCACCTGCTCCTTGTGTATGTGGAAAGAACCAGCTTGGTTAGTGTGAGCCGTTTTAACTCTTCCAGAGCCCTGGCCACCTGGCTGGAGCCCATCTGTCTTCTGTGTTCCACCCTCTGTCAGGAAAGTAATTTGGAGGCCTATGGCAGGGTACACGGGGCAGCAGTTACTGTGTGGCTTTGTCTTGTTGGAGACTTTGGGGAAGCAGCCAGAGCTGGGGTGAGCTGATGCCATGCAGAGACTGCATAAACCAGCAAGTGGATCACATAACCCTTGTGCCTAGACCTGGAGGCCCGGGAGCGGCAGGCGCAGGCCCAGGGGAGTGAAGAGGAAGAGGAGAGCCGGAGCACCAGGACTCTGGAGCAGGAGGTGAGCATCTGGCATGCCAGGCTGGGCGCCATCTGCAGTGGCAGCAGGAGGAGGGATGGGGACAGGAGGGATGTGTGCTGGGTAGGGCTTGCTCTCCCCATCTGGGAGCTACACCTAGCAGGTTTGTCCCACCTGCAGGTTACTGAGCACTTGCTTGCACGTGGAGCTTCCCAGGGATCTTTACAAGGTGAGCCAACCTGGAATTGGATCGGCACAGCATTGTCACCCCTCCGCCCTCACTCTATAGATTGCACGCCTACGAGAAGAGGGTTCCCGGCAGCTAGAGGAGCAGCAGAGGCTCATCCAGGAGCAGATACGTCAGGACCGTGAGCAGAGGCTGAGAGGTGAGGGCACTGTACTCTCCTGTCCCCCAGGCAGCTCCGCCTTGCCCAGAGTGGCCACAATGGCTGTTCCATTGAGTGGCTTGGAGACTTCCACCTACAACAACCCTGCAGGCACCCCATGGCCCCTCCGACATACTCTGCTGGTCCCTGCTTACCAGTTCTTTGGGGCCTGTGTGCCTTTACTGTCTCTGGAGCCTCCTGCCTGTTTTGTTTGGTCTTGGTCCCAAGCAGAGGTGGCTCTCCTTTGGAGCAGATGAGCAGGGGAAAGGTCCAGGGTAATTGCTTCAGTGGAACTGTGTGGTCTGTGCTCTGCCTCCTGCCCCAGAAGGTTTTTCCAGCTCTTCATTTAAAGAGAGCTACAGGTGACGTTCAGGAGGTGGGTGGGTAAGCCGCCTTGGAGTTGGGGCAGGATGGCATCTATCTTCCCCATCAGCCCCTCATCATGGCGGGGCAAGTATTACACTAGGTCAAGGGTGACCTTATCGGGTGGCTCTGGATCTGGGCCACCTTTCTTATGGATGCCTCATATTTTCCCTTTCTTCTTCTGCCAATATTTCTAGGAAAGGTGGAAAGTTCTGAAGGCAAAGGAACTCCCAAACTAAAGGTGAGCCTGGGCAGTGTCCACAAGCCACCTAACAGCACCTCCCTCAGCAGGGGTATATGGGCTTCAGGTGGGACACTGGGACCCTGAGCAAGCTGGCACCAGTACCACATCCTTGCTATCCTCAGCCCCTGAGACCAGGCTGCTTCTCAGAGCTGGTCATGATGGCTGTAGGCCTGGCGATTGTAGGGCAGAGTGTCCCCCAAAGTCCCTAGAGGAAGTATCTTACAGGGTGGGCAGCATCACTGAGAGGGAGCTGGCTGCCTTGCCTCTCGGTTTTTATGAGGAAAACATGTTTTTGGTGGTGCTCCCTAGATTACAGGTGCTTGGAGACCAGGCAGGCCAGGAAGGCCTCTTCTGCACCACTGAGCTCAGGTGTAGGGGCTGAACCAGAGGTCAGTGCTTGATGACGCTCTCTTTTCAGCTTAAATGGAAGTGCAAAAAGGAAGATGAGTCCCAAGGCGGCTACTCCAAAGATGTCCTCCTGCGGCTTTTACAAAAGGTCAGCCTGCTCTTCCTCTCTGCCCTGTCACCTCAGCCTACAACTCTGCCAAGCCCAGGGCTCTGCCCTGTGCTTCCCTTAACACCTCTACCTGCTTGTGTGTGTGTGTGTGCACGCGCACATGCTGTCTCATAGACCATAGGGCAGCCTTGAAACTTCTTCCCAGGCACAGTGCTCATGTCCCTTGTGTTGCCATGTGCCTCCTCCAGCTAGGTCTCTCCTTCATTGCCCGAGTGTGCTGGAGACAGGAGAGGGGTCTGGCTTGAAAGCCTACCCTCTTTACTCCCTTCAGCGGAGGCAGCTGTGCCATTACGGCAGCCTGAATTGCAGGCGTTTGCTCATCTCTCCTTTGCGGTCCTGCATTCCTGAAATAAACTTATTTCCTGCCTCTGATCTTGCTTCTCTGGGCCCCCAGTAATATTATTCCTACTCTGAAAATGTGCCAGTGGACCTTGGGGCAGCTCTGGCTGGTTTCTGGCACAAGCTGGTCCCTGTCAACAGCTCAGCCACTGGGACCCCCTTATCTCTACAGTATGGTGAAGTTCTCAACCTGGTGCTTTCCAGTAAAAAGGCAGGCACTGCTGTGGTGGAGTTTGCCACTGTCAAGGCTGCGGTAAGTGCTGTCTGCGTGCGGCTTAGGAATCTTTGTGGGGCAGGGACCCAATTTTGTGGGCCTTTGGAGCTGGTGACCCACACCCTTCAGAACTCTCTGGGCCAGCTCAGAATGAAGGCTTACTCAAAAGTCTCCTTACCCTCAAAGTGCTGGGAGAACCCTCTGACTTTTAATTTCATGCTGGCTGGCTCACTACCTTCTTTCCTTCCCCTCTCTGGGTTTTGAGCCCTGGGTTTTGCTCCACCAAATCAAAAAGCACATTCCCAGCACCCTTCCATGAGAAGGGTCAGAGTTGTGGTCCACCACCATTTCCAGATTGCTGGTTTGCCCAGCTCTACTGAGAAAACAAAATGCAGATTCTGTCCTCTCCATAGAGTACAGGGGGCCCCTGCCAGCTGGTTTGCATGCATGGCACCAGGACTGGATGCTCCATTTGACAGGAGCTGGCTTTCCGGAATGAAGTGGGCCTGGTAGATAACCCTCTGAAGATTTCCTGGTTAGAAGGACAGCCCCAGGGCATGGCGGGCCCCAGCCACCCAGAATTGTCAAAGGTAAGAGCCCAACCTTATTGTGCTATGACCATTTAGGCTCAAGGACATCTTCCTGTATATGTCTCTCAGGGGCCTTTCCTCCTAAGTCAGGTCAGCAGGAGTAGAGTGAGATCGGCAGGTTCACCAGCCTGAGAAGGAGGGCTGTGAGTCCCTGTTGGTCCCTTTTCCTCTCTGAGGGCCAAAGGGGTCTTACCCTGTATGTCACTGTTGCTGTTATTTTTGGTGCTGTGGATCAAGCCTAGACTTTATGCATGCCACGTATACGTGCTGCATCACTGGGCTGCACCCCCAGTCCAACACAGTGCTCTTCACCCACCTTTCCTTCTACAACCGTCTCCTCTTGGGGCTCACCCTCACCTAGAGGGCCTGCAGGTTTCATGTGAAGCATTTGGAGCTTAGGTGACGTAGTGCTACAGGGGAGAGTCCGCTACCTCAGGCAGTCATTTCCTTCCCCAGGTCATCAGTTTTCCAGGGGTGTCTCTGGCTCCCCAGAAGGAACTGACTATGAAAGGGTAACATCCCCTCTAGAGAGGAGTGGCCCCTTGATGGGGTTCTGCGTGCTAAGTGTGGGTGTGGCACTAATACAGAGGGGTGCAGCTTCCAGCTGATGCTAACCCAGTGCTGGCTGCCAGTCCTTGGGGCTCCTGGAAGGCTTGTGTTCACCACACCTCCCAAGTCCTAGTGTTTCTGACTTAGATGCAGGGACTGGGGTTGCAGGGCTCTTGGTCACACCTAACCCCTCCTTAGAGGGACAGATTGGTGCCTTTCATGTCTCTGAAACACTCCAGGTCCCTGTGGAGTGAGCCCAGCCCCACACTAGGTTAGCAGGAGCTCTGCTCACCATCCATCCCTCCACCTGCCTCAGAGGCCAGAAGCTTTCTGTGTACCTGGCACACCCAGGGCAGAGGAGGAATATGAAGTGGGCTGAGCCCAACTCAGGTCCCTGGTTTAAAAGAAACCTCATTCCCCTTCCTTCAAGTCCCAGCACTTTACAGCCCCAAGTAACACTGTAAGGTTATAGTGGAAAGAATTTTATTATCTCCTGTACACACAAAAGGCACATTACAGCTCCGTTCCTCCACACAAGAGGAGGAAAGGAGGCCAGAGATTGAGGTTGCAGAGGCAGCATGTATCAGAGTGTTCCTGAGCTCTGGCTTCAGGTCTTCTGGCCGGGCCACAGGGTGAGGCAGTGGCCCAGCTGGTGGCCTGGACCCAGTGGGCTTGGCTGGGCTGGCAGTCCCACTGTCAGGGGTTTGGGCAAGGCAGAGCTCCTCAGGCTTGGCGGAGGATTCTGGAGACCGGGTCATTGCTGTAAGGTTTAGTATCCACCCTGTTCCCATCCTCTTGTCTCCTCACGAAGAAACCTGCTACTGTTTCTGCAGTGTTTCCCAAAGGCTGCCATCGCTAGCAGTTCTGGGGATCCCTAAGGCACCCTTTTGCAAGCTGTGTTGGTGCCTTTGGCTGACATTCCCTCCCTCCAGCCTCAGGATTGCTGGGCAGGTGCGGAGACAGGCTGTCTCTTGTGTCATCTTTCCTATTAATGATTTGTTTGGTCTTCTTCCTGCATTTCACGGTCTCTACCTACTTGTGCTCTGCCAGCCTGTTCTCGTTCCTGCAGCCTCTGATGCTTTGCCTTCCCTGCCACCCCACACATGAATGGCTGCAGACCAGTGTTTCACCATCGCTGTCCAGGGAACTTAGTCCAAGGCTGTCTGTGTTCTTGTTTATGCCTCCCAGTGTGGCACCATTAACTAGGTATAACTGTGGCTTGTGCAGACAGGAACTCAATTTATAGTTTTATTTCAGTGTATTTAAATAGCCACATGTAGCAAGTGGCTACCAAATTGGACAAAGCAAGCCTCTTTCCCCTCTCTTCTCAGGCCTCCCCATTTCCCCCTTCAGCCTGGGTTGGACCACTTTTGCCCAGATGTGTCCTGTGACCTCTCTGCTGACGGTGGCTTCAGAGGAGGCTGCGGTAGGGCAGTGTCTATTCTGCCCAGGTGGTGTCCTCACCCTGACTTGCCCCTGTGCCATCTTGTCACTCTGCTGGCCTCTGTGGTTACTGGGTGTGGTCCCTCCTTCCTGGCTTCAGTAGCTTCCTTCGGGGTTCCTGGTAGATAGAAAATGACCCCCCACATGCCCACTGGCCAGTCTTTTCACTCAGGGGTACCTCGAGCAACTGTTTAGGACCTGGAAGGCAGGAAGAACCCCTACCTTTCCCTTGTTGCACAACTACACCCTCCTCCCCTGGGTCACCAGGGTCCAGCTTTTCTGTCGCCCCCACTCTGCCCCGCTCACCCCACTCAGAAGCTGAGCTCGCTGGGGAACTGCTCCCTCAGCATCTGTAGAACCTCCTCTAGAAGCGAAATCCCCAGGTCCACCTTGAAGGAGAAGAAAGGATCACTGAGGTCCGGAGCAGGTGTCCTCTGGAAGGGGGCAGTGTCTGAAAGGTCCTCCTCTGAGGACTGGTGGAGGGTGCCCACCAAAGAGAGCGTCGAGGGCAGGGTGGCTGAGTAGGCAGTGGTATAGGCGGCTGGGGGCTCCAGGATGTTGGGGCAGCTGGCGCTTTCTCGGTAGAGGCGAGGAGGCTTAGGTGGAGCCAGCAGGGTGGCCCGGGGCTGCTCATCCCCCCACAGGGGCAGACGCCGTCCGTCTGGCCTCCCTCGCAGTTCCCGGATGACCTCTCGATTACTGTACTCATCATGGTCACCACCGGCAGTGCTGGCCTGGCTAAGTATACTGCCCTGTCGCCGGAGTCGCCGTGGCCGTCCCAGGGTCAACCGCTTGAGGAAGGAGGCATTGCGGAAGGAGCCTTTCTGCCAGGTCTCCATGGGACCCAGGGGAACCAGTAGACACCTCAGAAGCTTAATAGTCAGGCACTGAACAGCAGCTAGTGACCATCTGGTCCCCACTGAGCCGTGAATGCCAAGAATCAGGGACAGCTGGGTGTGCTAGGAGCAGAGGCCTGCGTTTCTGCTCAGCATGGTCCTCTGGCCAGCATCTTGGATGGTAGCACAAGGCCCAGGAAGGAGTGCTGATGTCCAGGAGAGCAAAGAGCTGGCAGTTCTGGCAGCAGGAAGTCCCACAGGAACAGCAGTGACCCGGTTACCTGATAGGACAGTGGAAAAAACCCCAGCGGGGGTAGAGCACTTACTGAGCTGGGGCGAGGGCAGTGGTGGCGAGGGCAGCCGGTGGCAGAGGAAGATCCTCTCACAGCTCCATCCGCAGGCAGGAGACGATGGCCTGGCTCGCCCTCTCTGCTGTGGGCACCGCCGTCTCTAGGCCGGCAGAGGACCGTGCCTTCTCTGCCGATGGCTGTGAGGCTCTGATTAGTGGCTTGGCTGTTTGTGCCCGTGTGGCAGTGGCGGTGTTTTGTTTTCAGCTGACTCAGTCAGGTGGGAAGCTGGGTTTCATGCTCCAAGGTAATTGCAGCATCCACAGGCAGGAGCGGGCAGTGTGACCAACACCCCAGGGCTACGGGGAGCTTCAGATTCCTCTTGAGACTGGTCTGGGGGTAGCCTGGGTTGTGTGTCACCTGCTACTTCCTGTCTCACCATAGCCCCACCACCCTGGCCCCAGTCCCTGGTGTGTCTGGGAGGAGCCCAGGAAGGTGAGAGACCTCTGCTGGGGTAGATGACTCAGGCCTGGGGCCTAGTGACAGGCCCTCATTAGCAGAGTCTGCAGGAATGGGGGAAGGAGGCGTGTTAAGGGGAAGCAGCCTGTAAAGGGCTCAGCTCCTCCCAGGGCCAGGACGGGCCAGGCCTTGCTGGGTGACTCCAGCAGTAAAGTGGGGAAGGGAGCAGTGCCTTCCCTGTGGTCTGCCAGCCAGTCTAGCTGCTGGTTTCCTCCTCCCTCCTCACCCTGAGTGCTTCCCAGGGGGAGAGCAGTTGAGGGCCAGGGCCTGTTACTCCTTCCTCACTGCAGCTCATCCTTCCCCTCTGCAGTGGGCCTCCTTGTGCTGCTCTGAATTGTTGGTGCCCTAGAGGTCTGGCCAGGAGGGCGGCTCTCCAGGGAGAGGGAAGGCGACCAGGGCTGTGGGAGGGGCCAGGCTGGGCCAGGCTGAGTAGCGCTTCCTGTTTCTCTGTTCCCCTTGCTCTGAACCAGTTGGCCAGGGCCTGGCAGCTTAACTCCAGCCACACCCTCTTATTCCCGGGTCACTGACCATCCAACTTTCCTCCTGGCCTGTCCCAAAGAGCCAGAGCGCACAGCTCCGCACTAGACAGGCCACCACCCTGGCGCCTCAGGTGTGTTTCATGGCTCTCTGAGCAGTGGACAGACCCCACAGTGGTCTCCCAGCAAGGGAAAACGCGATGGAATTCATCCCGAAGACCTCATCAGGGCGTGGGGTCAGCGGCTCAGGCTCTGCCGTGGAGCTGCTTCTCCATGGACAGCACTGGCCCACCGAGCTGCTTGTTTGTTATTCTTTTGATTATTAAAATACAGCTCTCTTTCACTCCACGCTGTGCTGGCAGGATCATAAAAGAAACCATGGGCCCTGCCCTCAGGGAGCTACTGTGTGTGCTCAGGGCAAGCTGCTCTCCTGCTTGCTCTCCTGCCATCTAGAGCGAGCTGTTTGCGGCTGACACATGCAGGGCTCCAGCCTGTGTCCTCAGACCCTCAGAGCACAGGCAGCTAGGCAGTGGGGAGGGGACAGTGCCCTGGTCTGTGCCCAGCAGAGCTGCTTCCATTGGAATCCTGTGGGAGGCAGAAGATGGAGGGAAGGAAAGGAGACAGGGTCTGGCCAGGCATGGGGAAGTAATTTGCCAGAAAGAGATGAAGCAAGAAGGGGCCAGGAATATAGCTCAGCCGAGCAAGTGCCTGCCTGGCAAGCGTGAGATTGTGAGTTTGATCCCCAGTACCCACCCCAACCCTACCCCGAAAAAGATGAAGCAGAGCTGACTAGACCGGCAGTCCTGGGTGGGAGGCAGCTGTGGCGAGGGCTGAGGGAAGACGGCAGAGGAGACCAGGGCTGGGGAGTGAGCTCTGCGGTCTGAAAGCACACAGTTGAGCCAGGGCTCCAGGAAGGGGTTTCTGGGTCCTTCCTTTTGTCTGTCTTCTTCCCCCCATGACTCTTAGACTATAGCTCTGCCTCGGCCCCATCCTGAGTCTGGAGCCTGTGGGGCTGTGCCCTCATGTCCGTGACACCTCGTTGTCGCTTCTGTCTCCCAGGGCTCAGTGCTGTCAGAGAGGGACTACGAGAGCCTTGTCATGATGCGCATGCGCCAGGCAGCTGAGCGTCAACAGCTGATCGCCCAGATGCAGCAGGAGGACAAGGGGCAGCTCACGTAGCCCCAAACTCTTACCTTCCCTCTCCACTGCCTTTTTCTTAACCAGTTCCAATAAACTTTTTAAAAAAAGAATCTACCACTAACCCATGTAGGGAACTGGGCTCCCTTTCTGGGTGGGGCAGACCCCCAGGAATCTTAGTCATGAGTCACTGACAAGCAGAGCAGAGGAGCAACCACTCATCAGAGCCCTTTATTGGCGTGGACAGGCCATGCAGCACCTGCCTGCCCATCCTGGGCTGTCCTCCACTGGACTGTTCGCTCCAGATGGGTGGCCTGCAGCTGGGGTGATGTAATACCTGGGTAAACCCCACCCCCCACCCCGACTAGGGCAAGGCCAACCTTGCCCATCCGTGCTTGGCTGAAGGTGACAATTTGGGAGGAGAAAGCGGGCAGTCAGCGAAGCAGGGCTTCTAAGGAACAGGTGCCCCACCTGTAAGTCAGTCCGAGAAGGTCACTCCTTATGCAGGCACCACACCAGGGTCTGGCCCACCCCCGTCATGCTCAACACTCGGAAGCCCCTGCGTTCCAGCTTGTCCAAGACTATGCGAGGAGGGTCGTTGACATAGTATTCACAGCTGCAAAGAGACCAGGGTGGTGGGCGACGTGTGAGAGGACACAGAGCCAGCCCCATACAAAGCTGGGAGCCAAGCCGGACAGGAGCTCCACTGAGTTTGCCAGGTGCTTCCTGGGTGACGGGCTAAGTGCACATTCACAGCCCCCTCCTGTCAAACGCTTCACATGCGTTAGTTCATTTTTTCCCCATAAGCCTAACAGAGGGACCCTTATTATTGAGAACACGGAGGGGCTTGAGCAGCTTTCAGTGTCACAAAGCAGCCCCATTGGTCTGGAGCCCCTCCCTCCCATCTCAGGAGAAGGAGCCTGCTCGCCTCGACCTGGCATCTGGGCCCCTCTGGCTGCCCCGCTGTCCTGCAGTGCTGGAACCACGAGGCTGACCCCTTCCTGGCGTGGAGAATGCTTGGTGCTGCAGGGCTGTGAAGCTGGGGTGGTGGTGGGGACCTCATGGCCAAGCACTAGTGTTGGCTTCTGATCCTCAGCCCTGACCCAAGAGGCTGGGCGTGATCTTTGAATTGGAACACACTGGCAACTCTTCTCAAGATTACAGAGTCTGTGTGGCCAGCCCTCCACCCCAGGGGGAGTAGGAAGGGTACGGGCAGAAAAGGAAGCAGGAACCTTAGTTTCGATGCAGAGATGGGGTGAGGGCTGCCGAGAGAAGTGGGCAGGTCCCTAGGCTGAAGCAGAGCTGGAAGCAGCACCCAAGCACCCCCTGCTGTTTCTAGGGCTGAGCCTCAGTGGCTCAAGACGGAAAGTTTCTCTGCCTGCCTTTGGCTGATGAGGTCCAGCTTAGAGCTGAGGGGCCGGACAAGCAAAGCCAGCTTATGGAGCCCCACACCCGGGGCACTGTGACTGTCCTTTCACGAGGATGTGCTCCCAAGCCAGTGGGGGCTTCCTGACTGAGGAAGGGGAGCTGTGGATGGGACTAGCTACCGAGTCCAGCGCCTCAGATGAAGGTAAAAAGGCCCAGGCTGGGTAAGGTACAAGAAACAGGCAAGATGAGGGGCTCCCCGGAAGAAGATGCTGAGGGACAACCGTACTTACAAGTTGTTCCCCAGGACGCTTCTCTTGGAGGCCCCCAGATGCTGCATCAGCTCCGGATCCGAGTGCTCATCACCCACCATGGTGGGGCCCACCTCCTGCAAGGTAAGCCAGGCAGCTGCCTGCTTGGTTGCCACGGCGCCTGGAAGACCTCATTCTGCTGCCTCTTGGTCCTGGGCAAACCAGGTGGGGCTGCAGGCAGCAGTGAGGGGCCCTGGAGGCTGAGACCAAGCTGGGAGGGGGTGGGGCCCAACACTGATCAGCCTAGCAGTGTGGGCCACCCTAACCCCTCCAGGCAGAGCTGGGTGGCATCCTAGCACCAGGCACTACTGCCATGTCTGTGTATCAAGCTCACCTGAAGAATGAGAGACATGAACACATGTTCACACAAAAGCTTGTGCCCAGGCAAGTGAATGTAAGTTACCAAAAAAAATCAAAACGTGTACACATATTAATTAGTAGCCTGATTTGCAGCCAAAGGGTGGAAACAGAAGTTTGTCACTTGATGACTGGGTAAATAGGGTGCATAGCCTCAGTGGCCATAAAGGAATGAGCACCAATCCGTGCTGCAATGTGCATGGAGCCAGAAAACACGAAAGGAAGAGAAGCCAGACACAGGAGATCACGTGCGGTCAGGTCAGCACATACGTCAGTGGTCACTGGGTGGGAGAAATGAATGAGTGTAGTGGGTGCAAGGTTCCTCTGGAGGTGTCAGAAACATTCTAGAATTGTTTCCACAGCTGTGAATATGAAAAAAACGTTGAATTGTACACTTCTAAGCAAGTGCATTTTTTTGGGATCTGTAATATTTGTCAGTAAGCTATAATTTTTTAAAAGAGAATCATTAAAAGAAGATATTTCTAAATATGCATCTCTTAAATTGAGAGAGCGTGTACTGGGAAGGGGTCCAGGAACTCATATTTCAGCAGCTGGAAAAGTGCAGATTACTGGTTCCAAACCGCTCCAATGATGACGAACCCACACACCTGCACTTTCCGCCATCCCAAGGGGGCTGGGTACCCTCTGCTGGTCACCCCAGCGTCAGGAAGAGGGGAGGACCGGCCTAATGCCCCAGGGTGCCCAGTCACCCAGCACCTTCATTTGCCAAAGACAAGACTGAGACCTGGGCTCTTGGCTGTTGTCCTCGCCTCTCCCTCCTCCAAGCAGGCTGGGGCGAGCTCTCCCTGGGAGGGCCTCTGGGCGCCCAGTGGCTGCAAGCGGCCAGGGACGTGGCACAGGGCGTCCAGCGCGTTTGCGGCTCCTCGTCCTTCCTATGTCTCCGTCCTCAGGTAATGCCCTTCGTGTCCGTGGAGCGGCTCCAGGAGGGCATTGCGCAGCACGTGCGCGGCCAGGGCTCCCCCGCGTCATGGGACAGGTCCTGCTCGCCCCAAGTCCCTTAGGTGCCTCTCTGTGCAGGGTGTGTCGCCTGGGACCCGGCGCAGGGCCGCTCCGGGCGCCCTTGTCCCGCGGGGCCTCGTGGAGGGGGGTGGATACTCACCATGCGGATCTGGGTGCTGACGAGCAGGTAGGGCATGGCTCGCGTCCCGCCCGGCTCCCCTGCGGCTCTGGGCTGCTAGCCGCGCTGGACACCAGCGCAGTGTTTGTGCAGTTGCTGCCGCGGGTCCCGTTACTCCGCTGGGGCCCCGTGGCGCCGACCCCTCCCCCGGGCCGCCCCTGCGGCTGGCCAATCAGGCGCGGGCGCCGTCACGCTCGCAGGCTCCGCCTCCTCTGCGGTCCTAGCCGCGGACTTGGACCCTGGGTCCACCTGTGGACTCCGTGGAGCGATTGCGCGATCAGGGACTAGGTGTGCGGGGCAGGGATCCAAGAGGACGGGGTTGATGCTGACCCTGCGCCCCTTTCCTGCAGCACCTCCAAGTCTTGCGCGCCCCCCACCAGTCTCCTTGCGTTAGAGCGGAAGGCAAAAGGTGCTCCAGGCCAGCAGCCACCTGCTGAGGGACGCCGGGACATCTTTAGTAGCGGACCCTCACTTCCCCGCGTCAGAACACCTTTCCCAGAGATTTATTTATTTATTGAAACAGGGTCTCATTATGTAGTTCAAGCTGGTCTTGCACTCATTTTGTAGCCCAGGCTGGCCTAGAACTCGCAAGGATCCTCCTGCCTCAGCCTCCCGACTGCTGGGATTACAGGCGTGCTTCGCCACCACGCCTGACATTCTCAAAGATTCTTTAAGCGCACGGCAAGTCGCCACCCTTGAATGCCGAGGCTTATGGCATGGTTCCCGCAGGGCCTAATGTCTACTGCCCAGTGCTCTGCTTGGTGCCAGTCGGGATTGACTCCACGGATGGAGTCTGCCCCCACTCTTGGGAGGTGCACGCGCAGGAGGTACAAGGAGACACCTGGGGCAGGTGGACAGCCTCCCGGCACCAGCTACCAAAGAGAAGGTGCGAGTTCGGGGTCTGGGTCTGAGTCCCCACCCATATGGCATATGGCTGCCACAAAACCTGACAGCTCAACAAACCTTATTTGCCTTAGAAGGTATGGTTCCCTAAATAGCAAAATAAAACAAAAACACTCCATGACCTCACCCCACAGGCCCTGGAAACATTTGCACTTCCTTCAGGGGTACTCGCAGGCCACCCACTCCATGACAGACTTGGGAGAGGTAAAGGCAGTAGAAGTCCTGGCCCTAGAAGGCCCTGTGTGGTTCCCACCCTACCCTCTACCCTGGACTAACAATTCAGTGAGAGGGAGAAAGTTCATTCATGCTTTACAAAGAACTTGTGAAAATGGCCAAAGATTCATGCCTATGACCCATAAAGAATTCATACAAACCAGTGAGAAAAACCATAGGCAAGTGATGTGACTAGGCACTGCACAGAGAGCCCCAGCAGCACTAGAGATCCTGGGAATGAAAGTTCAGCCATGTTTTATACCATGATGCTATACTGCTGTACAGATTAATAAAAAAGAAGAAAAATTTAAAATTTTCAGATGTCAGGGTTTGGAATGTAGCTCAAGGGTACAGGGCTCGCCTAGCCAAGGTGACTGGGTTCAGTCCTCAGCACTGAAACATTGTTTTTTTAAAAAATTGTAAATATGGCCAGGTGGAGGTTTGCATTTGTAGTGTAAGTAACTCAGATGGCCGAGGCATAAGGGTCACTTGAGCCCAGAAGTTCGAGACCAACCTGGGGACCTCCTGTCTTAAAAAAAATCTAGTGTTGATAATGCCTAACGACTGAGACGTCACTGTTAGGTTTTCAGACTGGTGTAATTGATACAGCCAATGTGGATCCCCGTGCTAAAGCTGACCCTCTCACAGATGAGCCCCAGGAAGACTCACTGTCAAGGACCCAGGCAGCACTATAACTGGTAAGTCTGGAAACAGCCCCTGTATTTACTG
>PVJX010037670.1:0-16810 GCA_004027295.1 Dolichotis patagonum
TGGAACTCCACAGTGGCCTGTGTGAGTGGGAGAAGTTCCTCTGACTGGAAGAAAAACACCTCCAAACTCAAAATAGCAATGTCTGAACACAGAGTGTGACTCTCGGTGTTAGTCATCGGTCACCCTTGTTGAAACAGGACAGCTTTATCAAGGGAGACAGTCCTGGGAAGGAAATTACCCATGTTTCTTGGAGATATTTAAAGAGGACTCACAACATTGCCTCCACAAATAGAGTGTGCTGTCAGTCCAGGTTCTCCGGCTTGAACTGCACCGTGGGCTAAGGAGCAGGCAGCTAGCTATGAATGCCCTGGTTCCTCCAGGGTCTTTCTCGCTGTCACATCATCCCTTCCCTTGGCATCCTGTGGCTTGTGGTGAGTGAGAACAGCAAGTAAGGGCAACCTGGAACAGTGAAGAGGTGGTCCTCTGGGTGAGATCTGTGTGGCTTTGGAGGTGATTACGAAGTGGCTAAGAGAGAAACAGAGGCTGGAATGGAGAGGTCTCAGAGATTGAAAGCAGTCCCTCGCCACCCTATACCCAAATTCTGCCTGCATTGTGAATGCTCCAACCAGAAACACCTGAATACTCGTTATGGAAAAACAAGCCTGTATGGAAGAGGAGGGGAAATGCTGCAGCTTGGTGGTCTTAGCTCTTCGTACTTTCCCGTACATTGCACCCCCAAAGCGATAGGCATGCTGCGGGCACAGAGTATCAGGGAATGCTCGCCACCCAGGCCACGCCCCCCCAAGAAGAGAGGGCCCCCCGCCGCTGCTGCCTGGTGTGGGGGCTCATTAGGACACAGGTCTCAGAGTGCCAGTGGGATGGGTTGGCCTGTGGTTGGATTTTCCATTCAATCTTTAATTTTTTTCTCTTCACATTTTCCACACTGCACTAAAATTACTCTCCAGAAAAGCATTTATCTTTCCAATAGCTGCTTCACAGCCTGTCCCCATTAAAAGATTTTCAGGAAGGACTCGTTGGTACCTGTAAAAATATCTCCTGACTTTTACAAGTGGAACATCACCAAAAAATATCTGATTTTGTTTCCTCTTCCCTCCCTCCCAGACTACCCTTTCCCTGCTGCCCACTCAACTCATAAACCAAGTAGAAGGATTTCAACATTTCACACTTTTTCTAATTTTTTCTTCTCTTCTTTTATTTCGGGAAATTTTATTTCACAAAGTTTAATTTCTAGTACCTGTAAGCTGACTTCCAGAAACTGATGAGAAAATTCCCAGTAAAAGGTCCCAGACTGTCTTGTTTTGCAATATGAGTCTGCATACATGTGCATTTCTGTGTGTGTGAAGTAATTATTTCATTCAAGGTTTTACAATTTTTATCATAAAGAATAAGCTTAAAATATTTTAACTTTTTTGTTCATTTGGTGCAGACTCTTCCCGCACATGCTATGCAAGTGCTCTACATCTGAACACAAAAGTAAGAAGTTTGCATCTAATATTGGGTGTGACGGTTAAGGTACAGTATCAGACTGACTGCCTTAGGGACCTACCTGGCTGCAGGCAGGTGGATAACTGAGGCGTGGCTGCGGAGTGCATGTCTGCTTCCTCCTCCTCCTCTGGCGCTTTGCCCCTGCTCCACTTCCCAGCTGCCATGAACTGAGCGGCTTTCCTCCCCCCAGGCCCTTCCGCTGTGACGCTCCTGACTCGGAGCCAGTCGACCACAGACTGAAACTGCTGAGGCCGTGAGCCAAGTGGAACTTTCCTCCTTGAATTGTGGGTGTCGGTGCTGTGGCTCAGTGACAGGCAAGCTGAATAATGCATGTGGAAATACCAAAATAGGAGAGGAAAATAAAACTTTCCCCAAGCTAAAGCCGGGGGCTACCAATATTGATATTTTGACATATTTTCCATTATTGTTTCTCAAGCTTATCATTTCACTCTGATGTTTTAAATTTATATAGAGGATCATCACATCAAATTAGTGCAAATGTCCCTTTTCTCAGAAGCTTTGCCTAAGTCTCTTCTGGACTCCAAGTTGACTTCCTCTCACGATCACATTTATCACATTTAATTGTAAACATTCCTGTGCTCACATTCATCTCACTCACTGGAGTAAGAGCTCCTGCTTGGCAGGATTTTCCTTGGTTCATCTTAGTTACTCTCGGATCTAGCAAATGGCAGTAAATTCAGCAGTCAAAGTCAATGTCTATTTACAGTCTCTGCTGTGGAGCATCGCCGGAGACTGAGTACACATTAAGGACTGAACACAGTGATTATATACTGATCAAGTAGAGAGAGAGAGAGAGAGAGAGAGAGAGAGAGAGAGAGAGAGAGAGAGAGATGGGGAGCTGCAGATTGGGGAAAAGGGAGGGAAGAGACGCTGTGAAAGAAGGAAGGCTTAAAGAAAGTCAGGGGCCAAGTCAAGTGGTGCAAGATAAGATGAGCTTTACAATGAAGGCCACCAAGGGTCTGTACAGGTCTTGAATTTTCCCCAGATGCTGTGTAAGAAAAGATACCTTTCCCACATAGAACTGGGCAAGCACTTAAGCTGGTTGTGGCTTGGACCAAGGCAAGAAAGAAAGAGGTGGCAAAAAGTAAACCGATCCAAGATGTATTTTAAAGGTAGAGTAGATAGGAGTTTCTGAAAAGTTGGCCACAGAGGTAAGTGCCAAAGAGAGACAAGTGGAACATCTTGGATTTGGATGGAGCCATGGGTGATGGATGAAGGTTCCAATTTTCCAGTTCAGGGAAGACAAGAGAGGAGCCTGTGTGGAGGGCAGGAATCAAAAGTTCCCTGTGGGTTTGATATGGCTGTGAAATACTGGAATGTGGAACAGGCACTTGGATGCATGGTCTAGAGTCAAAGCCTTGCTCCAAACAGAGCCATAAACTCAAGAGTCACCAGCAAATGAATGCTACTTCAAGCTATAGGCCACACTGAGGCCACCCACAGAGAGTGTGGGCAGAGAGGAGGAGAACGAAAGGTCACAGTGCACGGTGGCGGGCAGATGGGGAGGAGAGGGTAGAGATGGGGAAAGACAAACAGATCCAGAAGTGGTGCCTGCTGCTGAAGGAGGAGCAGGATGAGAGCAGAATGCCGAACCCAGAGTGTGTTGGGTGTGGCAAGGTGCGGGCCCTTCCTTGAGCACCTTCTGGGATAACAGCGATGGCCACCCATGGAGAAGAGTCAAGACAGTGCTATAGTTCCAAGGCGGCTTGTGCTGCAGAGATCTACATGCTGGAAGCTTGGTCCTAACGGAGCACTATGAAGGGCAGTGGAGCTCAAAGAAGTGAAGGCTAAGCCTCTTCGAAGGACTGAGAAGGAATAGGCAAGGTCTCGCTTTTGCAGTGATGGGTTCAGTCTCACAACAGCAGGTTAGTATGAGGGCCCTTCGGCTTGCTGCCACTTCTCCCTTCGCTTCTCCTCCTTGAGTTGAACAGCACGTGAGTCCCATCAAAAGCCAGGCAGAGGCCAAGGCCCTGCTATTGGGCCTCCAGGTCTGTGATCTGAATGAGCTTCATTTCCTTATAGTTCATATAGCCTCAAGTACATTATCATAGCAACACAGAATGAGCTAGTCAAGCAGTGAGGCAGCGTGCTCAGGCAGCCCTCGGAGGGACTGAAGACACAGAAGGCAGAGAAATGGAACAGAAGCTGGAGCTCTGCTAGAAGACCAAGAATAACATTAAAAATGTTCACATACCGACTAGAGAATGAATCCATAGAAAAAGAGACAGTGGGAAACAGAGACAAAGAAGATGAAAAATGAAAATATTTTCAGAGGATGTGGGGTGACATTCAAAGCAGAAAGGTCAGCCTTTCTGACCTGGGTATATGACAACGACAATGGTGATGACTTCAACACTGGTTATGTGAGCCCAAGTTCCCGTGACAGTGAAACGGATCAAGAATCAACTGAGACGGACACAGAGGAGGCACAGCTCCTTGATGTAGATGAAAACGGCAATGTGAGTACTTATCTGAGTAGTTGAAATGTTGCAAAGTATCCATGCAACCAAATGGAATCCAGTGGAACCAAATGGATCCAATGTTAGAAATAGGTCCCGGAAATATAGTGAAGGTCTTGGCAGTGGTGAAACACCTTGGACAGAACGCTGACCTTACCATTCAGAGCTGGAAATTGCAACACACAAAATGCTCCAAGATACTGTAATAGACACAGAGGCTGAAATGCAAGTAAAATGTTCTTTATGTACCAATAGCCATATTTTAAAAACGTATTGATTATGACAATTTTAGCTGAACTGAAAGCATTCATGGATCTGGTTACTTAGTGTTTTGGATTGAGAACTGGTGGTCAACTTAACGCCAGCTGGATTACATCTCCATGTGCTGAGCATAGACGTTTCACCTGAGAAAAGTTGCCAGCATAAATGGAGATGTGGAGAGAGAGAGCGTTGAGAACATTAAGGCATTAGAGTGTTGAGGTGTTGAGGCATTGTGGGTTCTCCTACGTGTTGCCGTTTGAGCCATTAGGTTCTCCTAGAGAAGCTCTGGTCCTCACATCAAGCACTGCTTCCTGGCTCCAGAGGGGAAGACGTGTACTGCTTGGTCTCCAGGATGAACTTGTCACACTGGCTTCCTGTCATGTACTTGACTATGCTTGTCGTCAGAGGAGCTCCGGGCCTCCGTGTTGCTGAGGATGGCTGTGGTGCTTTCAGGACAGCCCTGGTCTTGTTGTGAATGTGACTTCTCGGCTCCAGCATAGAACCCTCAACCTATCAGCACAGCTCCTTCACCCTGCTGGCATGGACTTCCTAGTTTCCACCGCGGACTTCTGGGCCTTCCCAGCACGGATCCGTAAAAGAGACTGGCGGGAGTCCTTCTTGTGGGTTCTAGGCCTCCAGTTGGACTTGTGGGAGGCATTGTCATGAGCTCTGGGTCTTTATCCGGACTCATGCGGGACAGTGCTGTGGGATTTAGGCCCTTAGCTAAATATTCTATGTCTTTGGTGTTGTGGATAGATTTCCTGCATTTTCTTGTGTTAACTCTGGGTGACCATCATAAAAATAATATTATAAATTCCATGTCCTGATTCTAATTGTTCTCTGTACAACCCCTGACTACAACACTTAGCATGGATTGCTTATGGTGATCGTAGGAATGTAAGACTTATGGAAAAGCAAGGGGTCAAAACGTGGCATAAAAATGGATGCTCCTATGATGCAAAGACTTATTATTCTTTCAATTTAGACACCTGTCCTGGAACTCAGCCATCAGGTCCTTATTCGTATAGTAATAAAATAAATGATGTTGTGAACAGGCTTGTTGCTCCCATCTCCTAAACTAATCAGAATGTGACATTCAACAATTAGTTTACCAGTTTCCAGTCAATGTTACATTTGCTAGCAGAGGACAAGTAGACCAGCACAGGAACTGTACACAGGAGCAAAGCAGCAATTCCAAATGAAATGTTGCAATTTCAAACAGAGAATTGTACAGTACAACTTTGGATTTCAGAAAGATATGACATCAGCCTCATACATGGCAAAGAAGTACAAACTGGTACTGCTGATACCAGCATGTCACCAGGATGGAAATACTGATTGGGAAACGGCGACAAAACAGAAGGGTGAGATGGAAACTTTGAACAACAAAACTGAACATAAAGGAGATAATGAGTTAGGCAGCAACTATGATGTCACTAGAAACACAAAGCATTGGCCAATGGTTGTGCTTTACTGAATCCTAAACATGTGTGGCATAAATAGTTTTGATAGTCTAAAAAGAAAACAACAAATATAAAAAATATCACAGAGAAATTCTTAGAAGATTGGCACTTGAGCTCAGAGGAGATAATTTACAGCAGAGGAGAAACAAAACGTTTCTGCCCAGAGAATAACATCAAAAAATCATAGAGACCCTGGTGAGCTGACAGATGAACAGGCATCACAAAGATGTACTGTAACAATAGGAAAGCAAAAAAAGATGTCAACTGTGTCCTAGGAGAGAGTACAGGAAAACAAAACATAGCTAAGTGATGCTTGTGTATGTGTGAAGGCTGCCTCGGTTGTGACAGTTGAGGCAAAGCTTATTTCTGTGGTTCGTTCTATTGGTATTTTCATTGTAGTGCATAAGAGTTTATCTCTGATGTTGTCTTTTAGGTTTTGTAAGCAAGTACACAACTGATGTGAAAGTGTCAATGTAAGGCTGGGGATTTAGCTCAGTGGCCTAAGTGCCTCCCTGGCAAGTGTGAGGTTGTGAGTTCGATCCCTGGTACCAAAAATAAAAAAAGAAAGAAGGAAAGCATTGATGTATACTCTAAACACAATGCATAGTAAGAATTTAAGAATTTGCTTTATTGATATTTTATGTTCCTGTTAACTCTACATTGTATAATATAAGAACTTCCTGACAAAATAGTTGGACCACTGCAATGTCAATATGTCCTACAGAAAGGGCAGGAAAACAAAGGACATGCTGTTAGTGTAAGCAGTGCATGTATATGGAGTGTGCTGTTGTCATATGTATGGGTGTGACAATTAAAGATTATAATTTGTAGAGTGCTACTGTTATCTTCATTGTGGCTTATAGGAATTTATTTCTGATATTCTTTTTTAGACTTTGGGCAGCAAAAACCAGTCTATGTTCAAAATTTTGATTTTTTTATTAGCACTCAATAAATAATAAAAACAATTTATTTTTGAGACTTTTTTCTCCTGTTATGAACTCATTGTTTTGCAGTAGCTAGCAGAAACACCGAAATGACACCCGGGATTTGGAGGCAGATTTATTTACATCAGTGGGCACTGACTGGTATTATTACCAAAATATCAGGCCCCAAGGGACTGGATATTTAGCTCAGTGGCATAAGTGCCTGCCTGGCAAGCGCAAGGTTATGAATTCAATCCCCAGCACCAAAAAAAAAAGAAAAAAAGAAAAAAAATACATTAAAAAAAATCAGGCCCCAAAGGATCATGGAGGGAGGTTTCAATGGGATTGCAAAGGAGAAGTACAGAGGTAGGGTGCTTAGCTGTCTTTGGTTCTCACAGCGTGCACCACAGTGACTGCCATTTCTAGGAGACAGGAGCAGCTGGAGCTGCACCCAGAACTATTACCTGAACAACTAAGAAACTGAGGTACACTGGCTGGGGGAGCCATTTTCTGTCACATCTTAATATAATAAAACAAAATCGAAACTAATAATTCATCAATAAAGATGTTCTAAACAATAAACATGAGTCTGACAGACTCCAGGTTCTGCACCGGGCCAACATTAGTCTTGTGCTCTGGGAGGCCATGCAGGGAAGTCGCAGAATCAGACAGCAGAATCAGGCGGCTGTGGACGGAAGGCTGTGGGGAAAAGGACGGCGGAACAAAGGGGCCCACGCTGGAGCTGATGTGAGACGCAGCTGGGAAGAGGGACAGCCTGGGAAAAGGCCGTGGTGGTGGAGGGAAGTGGGCAGACCAGAAACACTGAGGAGGAGACTTCAGAATGGAATCAAAACAAACGATTAACTATTTTTAACAACATTTTTAATTTTAAAATGTCAGACAGCTTTATTATCCAGTGATCAAAATATATGATGAATTTAAATTGATTTTTAGTTTTAGTTTATTAAAAGACACAATGCCATTAATCTTCCTCAAAACACCCCCTACACACCTACACACACACACACACACACACACACACACACACATACACACACACACCCCTTGCTTGGAACACACTTATCCCACTGTCATGACCATTGTCTGAAGCAGTTCTGGAAGTGCTCTTTCATGAGTGTCTTGACAAGGTGTGATCAAGACCACAGTGACTGCTGTGGTGCCGCCAAGTGCCATCCAACAGAGAGGCAGGTTCCCAAGAACACCACGGTGTGTCCTCATCCACTCTGCACACCAGACCTGGCACCTTGTGATTCTGGCTCTTTCCCACATTCAAAATGACCATGAAGGAGAAATGTTTTGAATTGATTCAGAGCCCAAAGCATAGGTAATAGTGCAACTAAAGAAACTCATGAAACCAAGCTTCCAGAAGGGCCACAGAAAGTGGCAGAAAGACAGGAGTGACGACTCTTTTGAGGGTGGTTAAAGGCAATGTTTCCTTTACTGTAATCACTTTTTAAAGTTAAATATTCACTCTATTTCTTATGGTTTTTCATCAGTACCTGTCTGTAGTACAGAATCTACACTCCTTGAGGGGAATTGATGCATGTATGTAATACATCTTAATTCCTCTTTTATCTCCTTGTCCTTCTCTCCTGCCCTTTCCTCTCTCCCTTGATTTCCTTCCTTTTTTGCACATTGTGTTTTTACTCCTCGTGTGGAGTTAGTACATGTACATAACACATCTTTATTCCTTTTCTCCTCCCTTCCTTTCCTGCCCGCTCCCTCCATCTCTTGAGCCCTCTGTCCTGTGAATAAGATCTACCTCCCTAATTTTGACCATCTTTTATCTTTCCCTTATTTATTAGTGAAATAAATTAGACACGCAGCTTATGTGATTCCACTCACTATATTTTTCAGTCACACCGCACACTGAACTCCGTGTCCTTTGGTGACCTGACAGAATAGCTGGCATCTTTTCATAATGTCCTGGTGGGGACCCTGGCTTCCTTGCTTGAGTTAGGCACATGGCTTTGGTTAAGTGATTTCTTCCAGCCAGACTAAGCTTTTAGTGGTTCTAGGAGCCAAATTCTAACCTCCACTTGCAGGGGATGCTGACAGGCCCTACTGATCTGGTGCCTGAGTTGCATATAAAAAACAACCTCAGTGGCACCTTGTATCCATGTAGGGAGCTCCACGGCCCAGCTTGATCCTTCACACCTGACACCCTAACACAGTGGAAGAACAGGATTATTCCAGCGTTACCACTAATGCCTGAAAGCTCGGAGACTGAGCAAATTCCCCAGTGCGAGGAGACCTGCAGGGCTGAAAGCAAAGCCCAAGGTCTTTCCAGCCCCTGCCTGGCTGCTGTGTCTCCCCTTCTCTCTCGTGGTCCCCCAGGTAGGAGTCCGCACGGCTGTGGAGGTGCAGAGCTCGTTTCCCCTTTAGGAACACTCCGACTGTGCAGCAGAAAGACGCAGGATCCCAGTGGCTCCTGGCCTGCACCCCCATCATCAAAAAGCACCCTTCCAGTGTCTGCCCGGGCCTCTCACTATCCTCCAATGGAAAGGATTGATCTTCAAGGGCTAAACTGATTATTTTCCCTGACTTATCCACTAGGAAGGTCAGGGGCTATTCTGTAATTTTCATCCATGATCTCCAGTTTCAGGATCACACCTGAGAACAGCTCTCCTGAGAAGTAACAAGCCCTGCCCTCCTCCTGCCTCCCCATTGTGAGGTGCCAGGACCTGAACTTGGGATCCTAGAAGAGCTTTTCTTCTGTCGTTACCGTCTCCTATTTTACTGAAAATTAATCATGAGGTCTCTTCTATGTCTTTGTCTTTTTGCATTTCCTTTCCCACTTCTCTTTTTGGTAAGGAAGCCTCAGAAGGGGCTGGAGTTGAGAAGACAGGATTCAAAGATGTGACAAGCAGGGGAGCACAGAGCAAGGGCACATGCAGGAAAAGAAGCAGAGTGGGGAGCCCACCCACCCCCAAGTGACGTCACCATCCAGAATTTCTCCAACCAAGGAGAAAGCAGGTCTACTCACCACTATTTCTTAAATTGAAATGGTGTTAAAATAAACTAGAGAAGATTGTCTTTAAAAGTATTCCATGGTAGAATATTTGCTTAACATGTATAACCTCCCAGCACAGCCAAAAAGAGAGAGAAAGAGAGAGACAGAAAGAAAGAGAAGAAGGAGGAGGAGGGGCAGATGGAGGAGGAGCAGGAGGGAAGAAGGGAGGGAGGGAAAGAAGGAAGGAAGAAAGGAAAGAGAGAGAGATTTAAAAATAAAAGTTAGGATTTCCTGAGGGAAAGGGCTCAACAAGACTAAAACCCCTCCAGGATGTCAGGAGGAGCTCCAGGGAGACCTGGCAGAGAGGACAAGAACCAGGAGCAGAAATCACAGTCCAGGGTCACAAGGGAGAGGGCGAGGAGCAGGCCAGCCCGGGCAGCCAGGTGGGAGCTCAGCTGCAGCTGAGACCAGGGCCCGGGGGCAGCAGCCCTGAGTGAGGTGCAATGAAGACCAGAGCTGGGCCTGGGAGCTGAGGGCCCAATAGTCAGGTCCAGTAGCCAATGGGAAGCTCGATGTGCTTCCCATAGATGGTCCTGGGGTGCGGCCTGCCACGCCAGCCTTCCCTGACTTAGCCCTCGTGGCTACAGTGAGTTGGTGCGTCCCTGGTGCACCAGCGAATGGTAGCAGTGAAAGTTTGTAAACTCCTCACTAGAGAAGTTACTTGTAAATAAACCGCAAGAAAGGGGACTTACCAAGCACTGAGACAGTAAGAGCAACACCCTGAATATTCTGTTTAAATTGCTGGCTTTCCATTTGCTCCCTATTTGTCCTCTTTCTACAGTTTCGGGCTTGAAAATGCCTTTCCTCTTTTTGAAATAGTGCGATTTTCCCCACCTGCATATGTCTCAGGAACTTCCAATGGTTCAGGTCATCTGAAATTTATCTCTCTTCACTCTAGTTAAGCAGACTTTCCTCATGCTTACGGCATGACTTTATTACTGCACCCTGTGCACTGGCTTTATTGAACTCAAGAAAACTTCTAGCTTCATGAAATGCAAGATCTTGGCTCAAGGTGGCATAAACAGTAAGGGTGACAGGGAGAGAAAGAAGCACTCTCACCCCTTGCTCCACTTGCATTGGACAAGCCCAGAGGGCCAGGGGGCCAGGCAGCCTTCACGGTGCAGTCCTTTGAGGCCAGCCTCCTGGGGCACCAAGAGATGATGCACAGGAGGTCTGGTTGTAAAGGGCAAAGGAAAATGACCTTACAGCTTCCCACGCACGACTGTCCACAAGGGGTGATACCTCCTCCTTCACACCACCCTGTGCCAGGGACGTGGACTTGAGCCTTAGATCGCAGCAGTCAAGATTCAGCATCCACTCCCACGAGGTGGGTGGACTCCCACACGGTCCTGGGCCGTGTCACCAAGGACGTGGACTAACAGCTGCTGCCACACAGTTCCAGAGGAAAGCACAGACTTAACAACTGTTTAAAACTCTCCTGCCTGGGAAAGTATTTAAAAACTGGAAACCTTCAGCAAGTATTCAAAATAATTTTTAGAAATTTACCAGTGAAAACTCAAAGTCTTAGAATAGCTTTTATGCACTTATAAAACAATAGACTATTTGGTGTTATTAGAGTTGGGCTTGGGATTTAGAAGAGGTCTGGAGCCCACGGGCAGCACAATGCAAGTCCACGTTATAATTAGGAGGGCGCGGAGGCCCGTGGCCGTTCACACAGACCTCTCTGAACGCTCTCCAGGGCTTTGTCTGCTGGCGTTTAAGTGACTCACAGCGTGGTGACTCCTCCGGGAAGGCCAAAGCCACCCCTCTGCTCCCGTGAAGTACGTGGGGACACAAAGCAGTGCAGTCCTCACTCAGCACAGCCGCTACACAAAAGGCAAAAGGCAAGGGTAGCAGTTTAGCACGAAGGCTAAAAGGCGCCGTAATTGTGACCTCCTCTCCCTTCCCCTTCCTCTTCTCCTCTCCCTTTCCTCCTCCTCCTCCTTCCTTCTCCTTCTCCTTTTTACTCCTAGCACTGGGGATGAGTCCCTCAAAAACACTAAGCACACACTGTCCGCTGTGCCACACCCCCAGCCCCGCCTGTGACCTCTTTACTGAAGGAACATCGTAGGAAGCAAACACATGCATGGCAGTCGTCCAGAAACGGGCTCCAGGCCTTCCTCATGCCACCCTCTTGTGATGAACAACTGACAGTTTCATCTAATTGCAGTTGACAGCACATCACAATTTCTGCCTCCTGTTTCTGAAATGCAGATGTCGTAGCTGTGAATAATTCACCATGACCTGGGTTTCTCTCGTTACCGGGAAGCTTCCACTTAACTTTCAGTCCATTTTGGTGTGAAGACCTAGAATGCTACAGACACAAATACCAAAAACGAAAATCTAGAAATAAACACTTAGCAAATTTCGACAGAGCCAGAGACCAGGAACAAAAGGGCAGTGGAGAGGACGTCAGCTGTCTGGCTTCATTCATGTAAGAAGGTGAGTAAACAGTGCGACAGGAAGAGTGAGGTGTACGGGACAGCTTGCAAGTGTCCTCCTGCTGCGTTCTTAGGGAAGGGGAGACAGCGGCCAACACTCCAGCACAGGAAGGACTTAACATGTTTTTGGCTCATCACGATTGTTAGTTCCACAGTGGTTGTTTGCCAACTCAAATTAAGACCTTGGTTTTGACACCCAACAGCCATATAAAAGTCACAAGGAATCCAAATTTTCCCCTCAGTCAACAAATGTAAGATGGTGATGTTCAGAACTGTCATGTATGTACATACACGGGGTGCAGTGGTGTGGTGTCCCATGACTGTGATGAAACTGAGTAGCTTGACCACAGCTCTATGAGACAGAAGAAAGTGGCGAATTTTCCAGTTGTGTCTCCAAGTACAGGATGTGATCAAAATATGCAGTGAAGTTTAAATTAAAACAAAATTACAGTAAGACACACTGTCCTTAATCTTCCTCAGAATGCTCCCCTCATTTCACACACTCGTCCCACTGTTGTTGTCACATTCTGAAGCAGTCCTCGAAGTCTTTTGAGAGTCTTTCTGAGATGTGATCAAAAATACAGTGACTGCTGCTGCCCAGCGCCACCTGACAGTAGGCAGGCTCCCAAAGTCACAGCGCTGTGTCCACACCCACCTGGGCCCCAGATCAGCACTGTGCAACCTCGGGCTCAGAGCTTTTGTTGGCCACAGTTGTTTTGTTTTGTTTTGTTTTGTTTTGTTTTGTTTTGTTAGGGGGGAGACTCAACATGACCATGAGAGATAAATCTTTTGAATCTGTTCAGGAAATCCAGCCAGCCAGGACAGCACAATAAAAGACACAAAGAAGAATTTCCTGAACTGCCTCAAAGTGGCAAGACAGTGAAATAAGTGCGCTCAAACCAAGGGGCAGCGTCTTGTGGGGAACTAATAGCCACATGTCCTCTGCTGTGATAAGGTCATTCACGTGAATGTTCACTGTTATTTTCAATCCCACCTCACACAGGCACTACATTCAGTCAGCGTGCATTGCTCCACTGTACCAACAAGCTATAGACTGAAGAAGCATTAAGACGATGAGTGAAAAAGAAAAAGTCATTGGGTAACAATTAGAGTAGATCTTTAAGAAGACATGGTTCGGAAGAAGGAATCTGAGGTCTGAAGGAAACGCTGATCCTGCACATTCTGGGAGTGACATTCAGCGGCCAGGAAAGAAAAATCGGGAGGCGGTGGTGAAGACGCTAGGATTAGGGGGACTAAAACACACAGCCTGAGACTGCTGAGCATTCCAAAAAGGGGTGAGATGGCTGCATAAAGATGCAAAGACCACAAAAGCGCTGCCTGAAGCTTTCAAAGAAACAAATCAGACGACAGGAAACCGATGGAAGGTTCTTCAAAGGTCACGTTCTTCATGCGAAAATTATTTTGGAGAAGTGACTTCAGCAACTAAGTACTTGCATTAAGAAACAAAAAGAAGGTAGCAGTGGTGGTGCCTGGCTACAACCCAGCACTGTGGAGGCTGGGGCAGGAGGGGCCTAAGTTCAGGCCCGGCCAAGGCACTTTAGTGACTTAGCGAGACCTCACGTCAAAATAAAAAATAACAAGGGCTGACTAGGGACCTCATAGTAAGGGACTTGGGTTCAATTCCCAGTGATGGAGAGAGGGGGGGAGTGAGAAAACGGAAAAAGGAAGGAGGGAGGGACAGACAGAGGAAAAGAGGGAGGAACAGGGAGCAGTAGGAGAGGGAGATAGGGAGGGGGAGGGGAGGAGAAGAAAGAGAGAGAGAAGAAAAGAGAAAAAGAGAAAGAAAAGGTGCCATTTTCCCCCTGAGCACGGTAGGGAGTCGTGTGATTTCAGAGTCCAAATAGCTGAGCCGTTGTCAAGGATCTCAGATGTCTTTCTGAAGGGGCAGCCCAGATGGCAGGGTCCCCTGAACCCAGCCAGCATGCGGGGTCGTGGGCACGTACAGAGCTGGACGATCAGGAGGGCGCCACGCGTCCCCACGGTCCCCAGTTTTGAGTGATGACCCAGCGTTCGGAGGAAGTGGCCACGCCCCGGCGGGTGCTTCATCCCAACGGGAGCCCGCCGGGCTTTGCTGCCCTTCAATGCAGCGGCTTCAGAAACAGGAAAAGCGAAGTCCATGGTAAGCGAGAAAAGGCCGTGTGTGACTCACAGAACACTAGCCCGGCTCTGAATGAGGGAAATAGGGTAGATACTTACATTTGAGACAAAAATTTTGCATCTGTAATTAGCTTAGATTTATCTTCAATTTAGTTTTCCTGTTTGACTTCCAGAATATTTTAACTGTAAAAGCCCCTGGGGGGAAAAATCTTGTAATAAGAAAATCTGGTACTACTTTATGCACCAATTTTTTCAATGGGCGTAAGCATTTCCATGTGTGAACCGCCCGCCTCTGCTGGCCGCTGGCTCACGGCTTCCAACTGCGGCTGCACCAGCTCCGTCCAGTCCCGGGGCTCAGGGACCCGGGTCCCCAGGAGGCACGCTGCGAGGCTGAACTAGCCGGGAGAGAGGCAGAGGTCAGGACAAGGATTAACGCAGGAGCAAGCAGGAGCAGCCTTCAGACCGCGGTGCAGGCCCTGATGGAAGGCACCGGCGCCGTGCTGCAGTGTCGCTGTGTCCTCCGGATTTTATGTGTCGGAAACTTAATACCGGACGCAACGCTGATGCCGTGAGGCGAGGCGGTGGGCAGCGATGACCCGGAGGACGCTCTGCCCTCATGCACTGTTTAACCCACTCACAAGGCCGTGGGCTACCGGGCAGCGGGCGTGCTGGGAAAGCTCTGCCCTCCCTGCCGCTTGCTCCACGCTGCCCTGTGAGGCCTTGAGCCACCTCAGGACCGAGCAGTGGGCTCCAAAAGAAGGCCTTCACTAAGCAGCCCCTTGCGCTTGGATTTCCAGCCTCTGCCACTCTAAGCAGTGAAGTCTTCTTTATAAATTACCCACCTCAGGCACTCTGAGAGAGAAGGAGGGAGAGGTGTGCTGGGCCTGACGAAGATCGTGGGGACCTCATGGGAAGCTCTGGTGTGACGAGTACCCATCTGGTGACCGGTGTCAGGAGAGGTGACCAAACCACACCATGCGTGGGCATCAGCTGGGACCCAAGGACAGTTGCTGGAGTCCTTCTGGTTGGAAAGGTCTGGACTCAGCCCGAACCCTGCAGTGCCCAGCACGGCCTGGTGTGGTAATGGAAATGTGTGGGAATGGCCTAGATGCCAAAGATCTCCCACGGGTGGTGGGTGCATGCCTGTAACCCCCAACTTGGGTGGCTGAGGCAGGAGGATCACTGTGAGTTTGGGGCCAGCCTGCACTACATAGCAAAAAAAAAAAAAAAAAAGGCTGAAAAGTTCTTTCTTACCCTTCTTTTCTCCCCAGTACTAAGGACTGAACCCAGGACCACTGAGCTAAACTTACTAGCCCTTTTAAAACTGTTTTTTATTCATTCATTCATTCATTTTTGCAATACTGAGGATTAAATCCAGGCTCTATGCACTAAGCTACATTTCCAGCCACTTTTGTTTTTTATTTAACAGAGTCTTGTTAAGCTGCTGAGTTGCCCACGCTAGCCTAAAATTTGTGATCCTCCTGGGTCAGCCTCCCAGATTGCTGGGACTGCAAGTGTACACCACCACACCCAGGTATAAACGCTTTCTTACTGGGAGAACCCATCTTCATAATGCCCAGGCATCCTGTAGGGTCAAACTAAACACATGATATTGGTGATTATGAGATTTGTGACTTGAGTGAGCTCCATCAGGTGAGGACACAAGCACGTCCACATCTTTTTCACCCTTTCTTACTCAGCTACCAGCAAATATGATGAGAATCATGTCCCTATGTCATCTTCTACATCTTAGCTGGGAATGTGAGTCAACGGCATAAGCACCTGCCTGGCAAGTACTAGGCACTGAGTTCAATTCCCAGTACAAAAAAAAAAAAAAAAAACACCCTAACTTGAGCACCTAGTGAACCCCAGGGACTCTGTATCCTCTGGGAGAACAAAGACGGGTGAGAGAGCAGCCACATGACTGATCTGAATCGGGACACACGGGGAAGAGGGAGACTGTGCCTAAGCCCCGGTACCCTGAGGAACCTGGGACGCACGGTCACCAACAAGGGAGGCACATCCCGGCTCAAAGCCGCCCCTTGGAGGGAAGGTGGATGTGGACATGCGGGTGTCACAGCTGGTCCTGATAATCATGAAAGCAAACACAAGAGTGGAAGAGCAAGGCAAGCCGGTGTTCCCAAGTGTCACCAGCTTGTGGTGTGGACACACACTGCCATCACATGCTCCATGACCAGAGGAACTCCCGTCTGTGCCCTGTTCACAGAGCAGCCAGACCTCCTGGAAGAGGGGGAGGCGGTGTCTGCGGTGGCTCAGGGACAAAACAGGCGGTGCAACGGTGCCTTCTCAGGCCAGAGGCAAGGAAGGAGGTGGTGTGAGCATGCACGGTCCACAGAAAGTCCAGAGACAGAAGGCAGGAGGAGACAGCAGACCCTGTGCTGTGTCCCTGGGAATGTGAAGGGGACAGGGCAGGGACCGGGACTCGGTGTGCTACCTGAACTGGGGTCAGGATACAGCCCTCAAGAAAGTGACGATGACTGCCAACATATGGTGGCACATACCCACAATCCCAGCACTCTGGAAGCTGAGGCAGGAGGATCACCGTGAGTTTGAGGGCATGCATAGTAAGATTCTGTGTCAGAAAAGGAAGGGAGAGAGGGAGAAAGGGAGAAAGGAAGGCAGG
>PVJX010037671.1:0-16792 GCA_004027295.1 Dolichotis patagonum
AGCTCTCAGCTGGACACATGGAAATGGAGGGACACGGTGGGGTCTAGGGGAAGGCACAAGGGACTGGGACCGCTGGGCCATGGAGAGGTGCAGGGTGTGCACAGGGAGGGCTCAAGGGCCCGGCCGGCCATACCTTGTCTATGTAACTCCGGCCCAGCTCCTTCACTTCCTGAAGGTGGACCTGGGCTTGTGCCTGGTTCTTCTTGCCCATCCGCTTCCGACAACGCTTCCGGCAGAGACAGAAACCACAGCCAAAGAGCAGAAGGCCAGAGACCAGCAGAATGGTGGCCAACGCCCAGGGCGGCACTGTGGGGATGGAGGGGACTGGCATTGGTGCCCAGGGAGACTAGAGGGCTGGCTCAGCAGGGACAGGGAGGGGGCAGCTGCAGTCCTGGCCCTGCTGATCCCCTGTCACTGCCCCCGGCCTTCCACATGACGTCACCTGAAAAGCCAGTGGGTGCCTCACCCGAGGCTGATGCTACTTTGCTTACTTATTAGTTCCATTCCCTTTCTCACCCCAATTTCTGCTCCACACCTGACGCTCTTAGAAGAAGCCCTGCCCCTTCCTGCACCTCAGTTTTCCTATCTGTAAAATAAAAGAAGAACTATCTTATTCATGGACCTCAGATTCCATTCCACGATGATCCATTCTGGTCCTAACCTGTTCCATCCTTTCCATTTCTTTCAAATTCCAGCCGAAGAACTCCCAGCCTCATCCCCCCACCCCACCCTGTCCTCCCCAGGGGTCCCGCAGCTTCGTGCCCAGCCAGCTCACCTGCGCTGCGGCCGAGGCGGCTGGAGTCCGGAGGTGCGTCGGGGGCCGGAAGCCCCGGGGTGGGGGGCTCCGGGAACATGGCGGCAGGGTTCCGCGCGCCTTGCTCCTGAGGCACGCAAGTTCCCTAGGCCCCCACTCCCACCCCTGCATCCACCGAGTCCTCCACTGCGATGTCGGGCAGCATGGCTTTCAGGGCCTGCTGGGAGTTGCAGTCTCAGCCTCCCTGCAACGCCAAGGAGGACGAGGCTTTGGGGTACAAGTTCCACCCCACGGGATGCCTCTTCTCCAAGGCACCCCAGGCATCTCAAAGTCTTCGGCCCCTTCCAGGCCTGAGCCAGAAGTGGGCGAAAGGCGGGCGTGGGAACCAGCGGAGCAACCGCCTGGCTCTGCACCGGCTCTGTGGCGGCCCCGTGCGAGCACCTCTGGTTGCTGGGCAACAGCCTGTTGCCAGGACAACGGGCGGAGCTGACGCACGGAAGTGGAGTCGGGGCGGGGCCGGCTGCTTCCCGGCGCTGTGCAAGCCTGGGACCCCGTCCCTGGGACCCCAGCCTCAGCCCCAGCCCAGCGAGGCAGGCGCGCAGCGAGCCTCCCGCCCCCTTCCTGCTCCTGTGGGGGCAGATGAGGGTTGGGGCTGCCTCTGCTATGTCCCCACGTTCTCTCAGTCTGTGGGTCTCTCCCTCCCGTGCACCCCGAGCCCTTGTCTTCGCACCTGCTCTCGCCACCCTGTTTCGTCCTTCTTGACCCAAACAGGCGTGGCCCGTTCTGACCGTCTCCCTCCTCTCCGGAACCGGTCTCCCGCTCTGCCTGTGGTGTGGCCGGGGCGTCTGCGGGGCGCTCCCCTCCCCCCTCCAGCTCTTTGTCTCCAACCCGGGTCTGCACGGTCCGCACGGCTCAAGCTCCCTCTCCCACGCCGTCGCCCGGTTCTTCCCACCGTCTCCCACCCACCCTGCGCACCTGCCCTTTGGGGATGGATGGGCCGAAGACGGGCTTGGCAGGACGCCGCCGCTCCTACCTGCTGGGCGCCCGGGCAGGACCTCCGCGCTGCCTTGGCTCCGGACCCCTCCCGCACGTGGGCGGCGCTGTCCCGGGTGCTGAGCGCCGGGCGGGGGAGGACGCCGCTCCGCCCCTCGGCCCAACCCACCCGGGAGCCGCGACACCGATCCCGAGCCCTAGAATCTCTGCATCCCCGCCCAGCCAGCACGGCTCCTCGGCTCCCCACGCGCACAGGACACACGCGCCTCCCGCCCGGGCCGGGACTCAGAAGAACCCCTTCCGGAGATGGTGCGTCCGGCCGCCACCGCCTGGTGCCCGGTCTCCACCCAGCTCTGATAGTCCAGGAGGCGCGCGCGCGCGCGCGCGCGCACACACACACACACACACACACACACACATCCGCCTCACATGCGCGTGCACTCCACATGCGCGCTAGTGTCCGCAGCCCAGCCCGTGGACGCAGAGGCCTTCCCTAGGCCTCAGCCCTCCACGCCTGCCCACTTCAAGTGAAGACCCCAGGCCCTTCCGGGGACACCTGCTGCAGAGCCAGCGGCAGGAGCGCACCGCCATCCCTCCCCCCAACCCCAGTGTCGTCTCCAGACCCAGAAATCACTGGATCAGCCTCTGGGAAGAACAATGATTTAATAAATTAGGGGACAGTAGGAAAACAAGTGAGACCACACAGGCAGGGCATCGCCTTGGGCCAGGATCCCGGAAGCCTGCCCTGGCTTCCCAGGAAAGGCAGACCGGGTCCAGCTTGCCCTTGCCTGCAGTCCTTCCTGAGAGCCCTAGAGCGCCCCCCAGGCCACAGTGCTCCTCCAGGAGCCACCTCCACCCCGCCTCCGCCCAGGGGCCAGGGGCCAGGGCCCGGACGTGCCCGCGGCCCGCGCAGGAGGAGCCGCATCCTGCGCTCTCCCCACAGGGCTCAGAAGCCAGGGTCCAGAATCCAGGCCGGGGACCCAGAGCTGGGGCGTGGCGAGCCTGCAAGGCCCAGGCTTAGACCTGTAGTTCGCAGGCCCCGATGGCGTTGGCGTTCTCGTAGATGAGGTTCGCCACATTCTCATACTCCGCCTCCTGGGCCAGGGTGTCGGCCGACAGCTCCAGGTGGCGCAAAATGCACTGGTGCAGGAACACGTACTGCGCCTGGGGAGCAGGTGGCTGGCTGAGCCCTGCTCCCGGAGCCCCTCGCCCATTGCCCACCCCTGGCCCGCAGCCCGGGCGGGCCCCCTCACCTCCGTCTGCACCATCAGGGGCCGGCTCCGCCTCATCTTCCTCACGAAGTCGAAGGGCCCCACGAGGCCCTCACCCTCCAGCTGCCGCAGCAGGACGTCCAGAGCAATGAGGGTGCCCGTGCGGCCAACGCCAGCGCTGGGTGGGACAAGGCAAGGGTCAGGCGGGCGCGCTGGGCACACCCAGGGATGGGGTACTCAAGAGGGCTGGGAAATGGGGGTCACCTAGCTCAGCAGAGGGCGAAGACATAGTCATGCCTGGGGGCCTGGTCCCACTAAGCGCTCCACGGCCGCCTGCCCCTCCCTGGCATGCCAGGTGGGTCTATGAGGTCGACCTGTGCGGGCCGCGGCGGGGCTCAGACACAGGGCAAAGGAAGAGGAGCTCCCGGCTGAGGGCTTGCAAATTTCTTAAAACCACTTTAGTGGACAGATCCAGTGGCATTTTGTACATTTATGATGCAGTGCAAAAAACACTTCCATTGCCCCAAAACGAGACCCCGCACTCATGAAGCAGTTACCCCTGCTCCCCTTCTCCTCCCAGCCCCCGGAAGTCTGTCTTGTCTCTGAGGAGTTACCTGTTCTGGGTATGGCATGTTAGTACAACTGGGCACTATGTGTTTTTCATTCTGTCTGGTTTCTTTCACTGACATGGTCTTCTTTCCTTTCTTTCTTTCTTTTTTTTTTTGAAACAGCCTCACTATGGAGTCCAGGCTGGCCTAGAGCATGTGGCGATCCTCCCATCTCAGCCTCCCTAGTGCTGTGACTACGGGCGTGCAGCACCGCGCTTGGCTTGAAATAATGTTTTCAATCTTTTCTTTGAGACAGGTCATTGATAAATTGCTGAGGCTGGCCTTGAACTTGCAATCTTCCTGCCTCAACTTTCCAGAGTGCTGGGATCATAGGTATCTACCACCTTGCCTGGTACGATAATCACCTTAATTAACTGTTCCCTAACTGGATTAGGGAGGAAGGACTGCAGGGTGCAGGGGATCTCTCCAGAGGGTTCCCCTGGGGATAGGGCCAGTCCCACAACCCAGCACAGCCCACGGCCACCCTGGACAGCAGGCAGGAGCTTGGCCAGCTTGGCCACTTGCTGCAGGCCTTGAACCCCAGAACCCAAACTTCCTGATCTGGTTTCTTCTAAAACGGGAGGAAAGCCCTTTGTCCTGAGGGTGCTGAGGACTAGCAGGCTGCTGCGTGCATTCCCTAAGCATCACCTAAGCCTGAAACTGCACCCCAGTTTCAGAGGCTGGCACCCAGGAGAAGCCCCCTCTTCCTCTGACCCCGGAGGGCTGAAGAGGAGGCTCAGCAGGGAGGCACCCTGGACTGCCGCTCTGTTCCCTGAACTCTGCTCCCTGCTCCTCATCCAGGGTTCTGCCCCCACCTTCTGACTCCCCTTCCATCCTCGGTCCTCAGTGGCACTGTGCTCTTTCTCATCTGTGTCCTGGCCCCCTGATCTCCCTGGCTCACCTCCTGCCTCTCCCCTTCCTCCTCTGTAGTTCCGGGGACCCAGGGCTGCCATTCACATTCCCCAGGGCGGCGGGTGGGCTCCAGACTGACTCACCTGCAGTGCACAATGGGCGGGCCCCCCACCTGGGTCTGGTCCAGCCACTGCCTCACCATCTTCCAGAAAGCCAGCAAGGGGTCTGGGGAGAGCGGCACGCCATGGTCCGGCCAAGCCAGGTAGTGGAACTGGCGTACATGCAGGGTCTTCCGATCCTCCATCTGGAAGGAGAGAGCTCATGGGCCCAGAACACCTGGGTGGCCCCTTGGAGACCTGGGTGGACCCCTGGAGACCTTGGGGACCCCTGGAGACCTGAGGGACCCCCTGGAGACCTGGGTGGCCTCTTAGAGACCTGGGTGGACCCCTGGAGACCTGAGGGACCCCCTGAAGACCCGGGCAGCCCCCTGGAGCACTGAGAGGAGCCATGACTCACGTGGAGCAGCTTCAGATCCCGCACCGCCCAGTTCTCTGTCACCTCATCGCCCACCAGGGCCACCTGAAGGTGCCCGTGTGTGCAGGGCTGGGTGTCCACAGGCCAGTACTGCTCACACTTCACCTGCAGAGGGCACGGCTGTCAGGAAGCAGCTCACAGGTCTTCTGCTTTGGGTGGGGAAGACCCTGCCCTGGCACTGGGGAGAGACCCATGGGTGGCAGGGCACAGAATCATGCCAGTTGTAAAGACCCCCGTTCTGCAGGGGACCAGCTCCACCCTGCTATGGCCGTGTCCCTGGAAGTCCACGTGCTGGCAATGTGTCATTCCCAAAGTCCAGTGTTAATGGTGCCTGGAGGTGGAGCTTTGGGGAGTGGCTGGAATTTGATGAGGTCATGAGGGGGGCCCATGGTGGCATCTGTGGCTTTCTGAGAAGAGGAGGAGAGCCCTGAGCCTGCAGCTGGCTCGAGGGTGATGCCTCTGCCACAGTGGGACACAGACTGCTGTCCCTGGCATCCACTTCTCAGCCTGGGGCGGGACCAGGTGACAGTGCCAGGACAGGACAGGCCCCGCACTCACCCGGCCAGACTCCAGGCAGTTGGTGAGCATCACAATGGTGTGACTCTGCTGCTCCCATACCAGGCGCCAGAAGTCAGGCACGGTCTGTGGCAGGGGGCCCTGGGTCGCAATGAAATCCTGGGGGCTCTGGAGACCCTGGGGGAGGAAGGGGGGGTATGAGCCGTGCCCCTCTGGCCCATGTCCCCAGGCTCACGCTCCCCCCAGCCCAACCCCAACCTTACAGGCACAAAGCTGGCGTTGATGTAGTTGGAGCCCGGCTGGTCCTGGAGGGGCTGCAGGGGCACCCGAGACCAGTCGTCTGGGAACAGCCACAGAGAGGGTGAGGGATGGTCAGGCCCAGGCGAGGTCATGGCCACAGGCAGAGGGACACAGGGGTGACTGTGAAGACTGGGATCTGGGCCGGGACCAGTGAAGGGCGTGGGGCACAGGGCACAGGTCGTGGGTCGCGGGCACGGATGGGCAGGAAGCCGGGACTCACAGGGCAGCACATTTCTGTAGCGGTTCTTGGCCTTGTTCTCCGGGGCCAAGGCCATCGTCTGCGGCTGGCCCTCACCCTCCTGGCACAGTCGCTGCGGGAGAGAAGAGCGGCACCGGTGGGCTTTCTCCATGGGCCCCATTGCGCCCTCTGCAGCACCCACAGAGACACCTGGCTGCTACCCCAGGGAGCCGAGGACTCCCCGCCGAGAGTGCCAGGGGTGGGGAGCTGCTGGGGACATGAAGGGAGCAGGGACTGGGGAGGCCCTGCAGGCAGACCACTGCCTTGGGGAACCAGAGCGGGCCGGGCTGTGCAGGAAGGGCGAGGGGAAGCCGCCCCACCTGGTACTCCTCCGAGAAGCCACGGTTGCTGTCCTTCTCGTTTCGCCTGACGTGGTCAGCGAAGTCCTTGGCCAGAATGTCCCCTGGGAAGAAGCTGCAGGGGGAAAAGGGGCGAGAAGATTGGAACTCCCTTCATCCTGTGCTCTTGGGGTAAATGAGAAGAGGATTGTGATCTAGCAATGCCACTTTGGGGTACACACCACAAAGAAATGAGAGAGGGGCTCAGTGAGGTGCTTGTGCCCCTGTGGTCTTTGTAGCATTATTCACAGAAGCCCCAAGGGGGAAGCAGCCCCAGCCCCATCACAGATGAGAACATAAAGAAAATGTGGCCCACCCATGCAGTGGAGTATTACTCAGCCACAAAAAGGATGGAAATGCTGACACATGCTACACCACTGTGCTAAATGAACTAAGCTAGTCCACACACACAAGATGGTGTATGATCCCAGTCATCTGAGGGACTTCTGGGAGTCAAACTTAAGAGAAAGAGAAATGGTGGCTGCCAGGGGTAAGGGGCTCATTACCTAATGGACACAGGTTTGCAAGATGAAACAGTCCTGGAGATGAACAGTAGTGGTGGCCACACAGCCATGTACTTAACCTTGCTGCATGGCAAGCTCTAAAATGATTAAGGGACTGGGCTTGAACTTGTGATCCTCCTGTCTCGGCCTCCTTAGTAGCTGGGATTACAGGTGTGTGCCACCATATTCAGTTGTAATTTGAAAGACGCTCTCTCCTCTCCCTCTGCCTTCAGCATAGAGACGTGCAGCCTCCCTCCCTTGAACAAGCTGGCTGCCCTGGCCGGGCCCCAGACACGCTGAGTCCTCACCACCCTCCCAGGTCCGAGCCTGTGCCCGACCTTTGCTCCACAGCAGCCTCGAGAAGCGTTGGCCCACAGCTCCACCCCTCCTCCTTCTCCTGCCCAGCCCCGGCGCTTCCCTGCCTGGCCCCTCAGGGTGGGCTGTGGCCATGACCAACCAGCTTTCCCATGGCGGGTGCCTCCCACTGGCATCAAACTCACAATGATCTTTCTGCCTCAGCCTCCCAAGTGCTGAGATTATCTCCTAGGCTTTTGTCCTTGGCTGTAGTTTTGCTTTCTCTGTGTACACTGTGATTCTGGACAGAAGAGCACCAATTCCTACTTCCGGGTCACCTGAACTTTGAAGCCGTTTTCCCACCCACAGCCTGGGTACCCCGGGAGGCCCTCGTGCTGAGATAGCCAAACACAGTCTTTTTGGAGAGAGAACTAGGGATTGCACCAAGGGCCTTTCCACTGAGCTGCATCCCAACCTTGGTTCTTGGTGTTGTGTTTTTTGTTTTCTTGGGGTTTTTTGTCTTTTTGAGACAGGGTCTTGCTATGCAGTTCAGGCTGGCCTTGAACTCACTTTGTAGCCCAGGCTGGCCCAAATTTATGATGATCTTCCTGTCTCAGCCTCTTGAGTGCTGAGATTACAGGTGTGCATCACCATACCCAGCACCCAATATCTTTAAAAATATTTGTGTTGTTGTTTTAAAACAGGGTCTCACTAAATCACTAAGTTGCCCAGGCTGGGCTCAAATGTGTGATCCTGCTGCCTCAGCCTCCCAGAGTTCTGGGGTTACACACATGTGCCACCACAGGGATCCAAACACATGTACTGAAGTTGCAGGTAGCAAATGCTCCACGGAGTGAGGTCAACTCCGTGCAGTAGGGTGTAGCTGATGCTGCCCACGGCCCGAGGCCCGGGACCCCCCAGGACGCCCGGTGAGGGCGGCGTTCATGGAGAAGAAGAAACAGGACCGCGCCTCTGCCCACATCCATGCTGTACTGCTGCGCACGTCCACAAACCAAGCCCGCGTCTTGGTCTTTAGCTGGTCCTTGGGTTGCCTGGGCTCTGCAGCCCTCCTCCTCCACTAACATGGGGGCCTGGCCTGAGCTACCCAGGAGCCTGTGCTCCGTGACACTGGCTCCCCGGGCCACAGAGGCACGTCCGGCTTGTACTCTCCCAAGGCCGTGTGCAGCCCAGCCCCGGCCTCCTCACCAGCGAGCTGGCACCTGCAACTGCCCTCTACCCTGCCCCACAGCCCACCAGGCTCCCTGTGCCTGCCGATCCGGAGTCACCCTCGAGCCACCCGCCCGCACTCCCCCACGCCACCCCAGCAGAGGCTCTCTGAAATCAGCCACCTCAGCCCCTGCTGGCCACCGTGGCACTCCCACGTCTGTCTCTGCTTCACTATGGTGGGTTGTGTCGCTGGCCTCCCCCAAACCTCCCGAATCTCCATGTCAGCACCTTCGCTCCCTGCTTCCGCCGGCAGGCTCCACCTGACCTGGTCCCCTAGGGTCCCTCCCTCAGGCCTCCCTCCCTCTGCTGAGTCTCTGAGCCGTGCCTTGCATGGCCGGCCTCTTCCCCAGTGCCTTCCCCGAGTGTCAGGACTCCTCTCCTCACTGCCTCTGGGTCAAGTCACCTCTTCGGCCTCTCATTTGATTGACTGATGCTTGACTTTTGTGAGACAGGGTCTGTTGTACTCTAACCTGAGCGTGGTCATTCTGTTTATCTTAGATTCCAACCTTTGTTCCTCCTAAAATTCCAGATGCCTGGTCAGACTCCCTATCCTGTGCAGCTGTGACCTCTGTACTCTATAAAATAATTTCCAGGAATTGGCCCACCGCCAGGTATTAAAGTTGTAGCCTTTGTACTCTATAAGATACCCGTAAATTAACCACGAGTTGTAAAGTTTCCTGTTATCGGCTCATCACCAATTATAATTTCCTGTAAACCCAGCTGCCTCTGTTAAAGTTTGTCCTAAGAACCTAATAAGAGAACAAACAGAGGCCCTACACCCTTACCCCTCCCCACTCATACTTTGCAGTTTTTTTCCTTTATAAACCCCTTACCAATGTAATCTAATTGCAGACTGCAAACTCCATCGCGTCTGTGTCACTGGTGCCAGCTAAAAAATTAAAAAGCGCTATTTTCAACCCCCCTTTTGGATGTCATCTAGTTTTTTGGGTCATAACAGGTCTCGTGACGTAGCTTAGGCTGGCTTCAAACTCAAATCTTCCTGCCTCAGCCTCCAGATGGTGGGATTACAGGACCTTGTTACAATGCCCCTCTACTTCCTATCCTCTGCTCTTGCTTTGCCAACGAACATACCTCCTAATCCGAATTATTGTGCTTAGTAATGTCTTCTCCTGGTAGAACATAAACATCACGAGGGCAAGCATCTTTAACTTACTGTTTCCTGGCAGAGTGCCCGCTAGACTTAGTGCTCAGTGGAGCGCTGATGAATGAAGGAATGAATGAGTGGAAGGCCCGGCTGGCTGAGGCGAGGCAGGAGCTGACTCCAGGCACCAGCTCGGGGCAGTGGGTGCTGAGCTGGCCCCGCCCTCTGCCCTGTCCAAGAGCAGCAAACACTCGACTGCCGGAAGCCAACAGCTTCCCAGGCCCCTGCTCACCTGAACGCCAGGTCCTGGGGCGTTTCCTGCTTCTGGTGCTTCCTGTTCCTGGGAAGGACAGCGGGCAGCGGGAGTGAGGCGCAGGCTGCAGGCGTCCTTGCAGGCCCACGGCCTCTCAGCGGCCAGCCCCGCACCACACGGAGTCTCACCTCTTCTTCAGGAACAAAACCAGCAGGCCCACGAGGACGAGGATCAGGAGCACGCCCACAACCACTCCAGCGATGACGCCTGGGGAGGAGTCGGGGTGCCCTTAGAGCCCAGCCCTGGCCTCCTGACATCCTGCCCCAGCCTCCCCAGCTCTGTATAGCAAAGACAGTGAGGCCGACAGGGACAGGAAACCTTCCGAACAAAGCCCTGCCTCCCTCGCTTTCCCTCTGCAGGTCCCCCAGGCCTGGCGAAAACAACAGGGGTGGGGGTGCATTGCAGCCGCCCCCCCCCCCCGTCCTCGGCCTGGACAGGGGTTCTTGGTCCCTGGCCGCAGGGTGGACTGGAGCCCATGGCCCATCTCCATCATCCATGCAGGCTCGGGCTGCTCGACAGTCCCCAGCAGCGCCCAAAGCCTGCTCATCCTCTCATCCTCGTCCTCTCATGGCCACGTCCTACCCCACTGGAAGAGGAGACCGTCCCCTCGCAACCTGGGCCCAAGAGACTGAGCTGCTCCCAGGCCACAGAGCCTGGCGAGGCACAGTGGAAAGCACCCACTTCTCCTTGTCACGGCCTCCCCCAGTCTCTCCACTCTGGACACCCAGTGTTCCAAGAGGCTCTGCTTCCTAGGAAGGGATGAGGTCTACAGCCAAGGTACATGGTCAGGAGTTTCCAAAGTCAGGCTCCAAACCTCTTCGGGTACCCCACTGATAAATGGTATGGCCACAATCGGTAAAAATCTGGCAGTCAAACAGCCAGCTACCATACGGCCCAGCAATTCTACCCTTGGGTATATGTCCAAGAAAAATAACACATTCACACAAAAACTTGTACACAAATGTTCATATCAACAATAATTCACAACAGTCCCAAAATGGAAATGTCACCACTAATTTGTTGACCTATGAATGGATAAATAAAATGTAGCATATCCATACAATAGAATATTATTCTTCAGTAAAAAGGAAGGAAGTACTTATTCATGGAATCACGGACTGTCCAGGGCAGGGTGATGGGAACAGCGAATTAAGGAGTGAAGATGAAAGGCAGTGAGTTTTCTTTCTGGAGTAATGAAATGCTCTAAAACTGATAGTGTTGATGGTTGCAAAATGTTGCAATATACTAAATGTTACAGCTTGTGCTGGATATCCCCCTGAAGCCTCATGCAGTCATGGGGGGTGGGCCTCTAGGGTTTGTGACTGATTCACGGTCCAATGCTGGGATCATGGGTGTGAGTGCTATATCCGCCCTGGGGTGGGTGGCCTGCACATAATATAAGGGACGGAAAGAGGCTTACTCCTCCCTCTTACCCCTTTTGCTCTTGCTGCTTTTGGTATCTTCTGCCACCATGAACTGTTACCCCTCTGCCATGTACCACTCCACCTTGGAGACAGCTGATTATGAACTGAAACCTCCATAAAATGTGAGCTAAATAAATCTTTCCTTTCTTCATCTTGGGCACTGGGTATTCTGTCTCAGCAATGAGAGAAAAGAAACCAACACACTAAACAGCCCCGGGTTGCACCATCCATGTGTGTGGATTGCCAAGCTGAATTAATCACTGTGAGCAGGATGTGTGGAGTGCTGCATGGTACACCCTCTGCACTGTGTCTCGGGAAGCAGTCTCATAGCACACAGGCCCCCAAAGGCCCCCAGGGACTCCCTCCCACAAGGGCCCCCGGAGCCCTCTCTGCTCACCTGCACTCTCAGTGTGGCAGGTCACCGAGGCAGATTCAGCTCTCAGACCGCTCCAGAGGGTCACCACGGTGGCTGTGTAGGACTGAGCTGGCCCAAAGCCCGAAAGATGCACGTGGCTCCCGCATGAAGATCTGTCCTGGGTGCTCTGATGCCTGCCCACCTCCAGCTCAAAGCCTTCGTATCCCCCAGAGGGACAGGACCAGTTCAGGAGGAGCCCATAGCCCCCCGAGGTGCTGACGCAGGAGACGAAGGTGACCGAGTTGGGAGCTGAGAAGGGAAGGCGGAGTGTAAGGGTGGATGTCCTCAAAGGGCCTCCTCCTCCTAGCAAAGCCAAGTGGCCTGGCCATCCTGGGCCCTGGCCAGTGAGAAGAAGGCACAAAAATACCTAGAAACTCAAGGCCTGGCAAGGGCCAGCGCTGTCTGAGCTCACTCTGGCCCTAGGCCTCACACACCACCTTCCTGTTCTCTCCCAGTGGACACATGTCCCTCCAACTGCAGCCCGAGGGAGCCGTCTGCCCCTACATCCCTGCAGCCCGTGCAGTTCAGAGACCCAGGCATCGCACAACTTGTAGTCCATTCACCTCCCAGCCCACAGAGCTGCCCTCTCCCTCCCCTCTCCCATCCGATTCCTAGACACACTGTGTCACTAGAGCAGCTGCCCACTTGAGTCTGCTTGGCCAAGAAGGCCCTGAGAGACACCCAGGGCCCACGGTGAAGCCAGTTCCCTGAGCAATTCTGATTCTGCCAGTACCCGGAACCCCCATGTGTGGGCTAAGAGGTGACTCCGTGGAACCAGCTGCTGACCAGGGTCCAGTGAGTGAGGCGGTCACTGACCACCACGAGGATCAGCAGAGTCCCCAAGCTCTCTTCATCCCCCGAAATCTCCCAGAGCCCCCCATTCTCCCCCACCCTCATCCCAGTACGGCTGCAGCCAAAACGGAATGCACCACGCCAGGGCCTTGCTGAGCACGCACTGGCACCACCTGACTCCGCCTCTCAGCCCCACCTCCAGCACCCACCGCGTCCACAGAGCTTTGGGTCCCAGTGGCAGAGCTGCCCCTAGACCCTTGAGATCCCATAGGTGCACAGGGAGGCCTGGCGCCCAGTGGAGCTGTCCAGCCCAGAGTGATGGCACCATCAGGCTGGTGCTGCAGCCCAAGTCTGGTCACAGCATGAGGGGACTGGTAAAGGGAGTAGGGTCAGGACCTCCAGGACACCGTGATGGTCCCTGAAGCTTCTCAGCCACAGAATCCCGCAGCCACACTCAGTGGCAGCAGCACAGATCGCCTTTCCTCTTCAGGGCACAGCCACCCACCCCATGTGTGGCTCCCCCAGAGGGTGGAGGAGACTGTGTATTCATCAGCCAGGTCCTACCACGCGTAAGCCCATCCTGGGCAACTCAGTGAGTGACTTAGCAAGATCCTGGCTCACACTGAAAAGTAAGAGGGGCTGGAGATGATGCAGATCAGTGCAAAGGCCCGGGGTTCCATCCCTGCCACCCAAAATAAAAGAGCCCTTTGCCTTCCCATGAGTGGGAAGAGTTGAGAGCCAGCAAGGCTCAGAAGAGCGGAACAGCCTCAGGAAGCAGGCAGAGTGACGGGAAAGCGGGAATGCACAAAGACAGACAACGCAGGGAAAGGTGAGAAGTGTTGGTGCTGCCTCTCTGGGGACACAGAGAGGATGGGACCAGGGCTGGCTTTGAGAAGAAACCCACTGCGGCCTCCACATAACTGGGGGTCGGGGCAGAGCCAGGCCGCCGTGCTGGGGCTCCGCTGTTGGGGCCGCACCACCCCAGGCCTCAGCAGCCCCGGCACAGCCTCTCTTTGTTGTGGACAGCTGGAAGACAGTGCTGGAGAGCAGACTTGATGGCAGAGCCTCTGAATGCAGGCTGGTGGTACTCAGGCTGCAGAGGGCAGCTACTGCTTCGAGGCTGAGGCCCCTCCAGCGAGGTTCCCCAAAGGGCTGGGTCTGAAAGTGCACCATGAGCCTGGGGGACCGCTCAGCTGCAGCCTCTGAGCCCTTCAGCACAGAACTAGCAGCCTCTGCCATTTGTTCGGGGTTACACCTCTGCTCCGATGATTGCCCCATCCAGTGGCAGGGCACAGGGCCCTTTAGAGCAAGCAGGTACCACACCAGCTCCCAAACGACACAGGGAGCTCGGGACAGCAGAGGCTGCGGGCAGGGGCAGAAGGAAATAAACAGATGATCAAGGGGTGTGGAGGGAACATGGCCCTGAGGTGACAGCATACCACAGACGGGCCTGGCCACGGGAAAGGTGGGGCCCTCAGGAGGGCGTGGGCAGGAACACAGACACAGCAGTGACTCTCCAGTGACCCCTTGGCTGGCGATCTCAGGATTACGGGTTAGAGGAAGAAACCATCAGCCCAAAGGAAGTCTTTTTACTCATCTTCTTTCTTTCTATGTGTTGTTTCTTCCTCTTTTGTCTAATTTTATTTATTTTTATTTGGATTTAATTCTCACTCTTCATGCCTCTTTCTCATCTTCCTTTTCTTTGTTAAACTCTTGCTTTTTCTTCCATTTTTTCCTTTCTTTACCCATTTTACTTTTATTGTTATTACTTTAACATTATTGCTTTTCCCTTTCTCAACTTTTAGTCTTTTAGTTTATGTTTCTTCCTCTTCTATTACTAACAGGGAGATAGTTGTTGCATTCAACCAGTTTTTACTGTATTTCAATATCTGGCTTGTCTTTGTGTCATCACTGTTTGTTCTTTCTACTCTGAGTGGCACTGGAGATGAAGGCCTCAAAGGAAGGTAGGTAATTAAGAAGACCCTCACATAAAAGTGGAAGAGATACCCACCCCAACAGAAGCACAAATCACAGCAGAGAATTATAAGATATCCAAAACACAGGCAACATGATTCCTCCCAACCCCATAACTCATCAGTAACTGAATGCAAAGATATTGAAATGGACAAAATGCCAGACAAGAATTCGAAAGACTGATTTTTAAAATGACCTGACTCCACAGAGAATACAAATAAACATTTGAATGAATTCAAGAAGACAGTACAGGCTATGAAGGAGCAATTCACAGGGTTATACTTTAATCACAATCTAATTTTATTTTGTTTTACTTTGGTTTGGTACCGGGGATCGAACTCGCAACCACGAGCTTGCAAAACAGGCACTTATGCTGCTGAGCTAAATCCCCAGCCCTAAAAGAGCAATTCAACAGAGATGGAGATTCTGAAAAAGAACCAAACAGAAACCTTGAAAATCAGCTCAATAAGCCAAATCAAAAACCTAGTGGAAACTTCACCAATAGACTGGATCAAGCAGGAGACAGAATTTCAGGGACTAAAGACAAGGGTGATGAAGTATTACCCTCAAAGAGTAATAAAAAAACATGAATAAAATATTCACAAACTCTAGGACACAACAGACCAAGCATGAACTTTTTGTATAGAAAAGGGTACTGAGGTATAGGTAAAATGCATGGAAAATCTATTTAGTAAAATAATAACCAGAAATCTCCCAAATCTCAGGAAAGATTTGAACATGCAGGTACACTAAGCATTTAGAACGCCAAATAGGCATGACCAGAGAAGAACCTTCTCCTGTTACATTACAGTTAAAATGCCAAAAGTACAGAACAAGGAAAGAATATTAAAAGCAGAAAAAAAAAAAGGCAAAAACGCCATTATAAAGGCAAAGACCTTTGAATAATTGCAGATTTTTCAATCTTTTTCATCATTTTTGGAATGATGTATTTCCAACCTGAAAGGAAATGTCAACCTAGATTACTATCTCCAGTAAAGTTACCTTCAAAATCAAATGACAAATATACATCTTCCAAGATAACCATAAACTAAAGGAACTCAGAATTACTAAGCTGACACTGAAGAAGAAATGTAAAGGAATAGTACATATGGAAGACAGAATAGATAGGAAAATGAGAATTAGGAAAGGACCAAACAGTACAAAAACAAAATGGCAGGAATTAACACATATTTTTATAATAATTCTGCATGTCAATGATCTTAATTCTCCAACTGAAACATAGACTGGCAGAGTGGATTTAAAAATTAAAAAAAAGACCTAACTGTTTGCTGGCTAGAAGAGACACATCACCAATAAAGACACATGTACAGTAACTGAAAGTGAAAGGATGAGAAAACAGAATTCCATGCAAATGGAATCTAAAAGCAAGCAGGAGAGCTATACTTACCCCAACAAAACAGACTCAAGCCCAAATTTTGCCAGAGGAAAGAAAGACCACCACATACTGACAAAGAGAACAATTCACCCAGGAGATATAATTGTAAATATATCACACTGAATCTCACTGCACTAGATTTCATAAACAAACATCACTCCTCATGAAGGGACAGGTAAACCTCAATATAATTGTAGTGGGTCAATTTAATACATCACTCTCACCACCCAATATATCACCCAGACCTCTCCTCCTAAAATCAACAGACACCCAAGTTAAACTGTATTATCACTCAAATGAACACAGCAGACAGCTACAGAACATTTCACTCAACAACTGCAGAATATACACTGTTGCAATAGCACATGAAACTTTCCACAAAATAAATCATATTTTAAACCATAGAATCAATCCCGGGGCTGGGGATACAGCTCAGAGACACAGTGCCTGCCTGGCAAGTGTGAAATCCTAAGTTTGATTCCCATTGCTCCCTCCCAAAAAATCAGTCTTAACAAATACCAAAAATTGAAATAATTTCTTGCATCTTTTCGGATCATAATGTAATGAAACTAGAAATAAATAGAAAAAGAAGCCTCAGAAACTGTACAAACACATAGAGATTGAACAATTCATTTTTGAATGATCAATAGAGCATTGAAGAAATCAAGGGGGAAATTTAAAGAGTCACAGAATCAAATGAAAGCATTTGATGCAATTCAGTATTCCTTCATGATAAAAGCCCTAAGAACAAGGTGTAGAAGTAATTCACCTCAGCATGATAAAGGCGTATATCACAAGCCCACAGCTAACATGATACTGAATGGGGAAAAACTGAAAGCATTTTCTCTAAAATCAAAAATGAAGCAAGACTGCCCATTCTCACCACTCTTATTCCATACAGTGCTTGGAATTTTAGCCATAGCAATTAGATAAGAGAAAGAAATAAAAAGGAAAACTAGGATACATAATTCTTATTTGCAGATGATATATCATGCCCTTAGAAAACTG
>PVJX010037672.1:0-16800 GCA_004027295.1 Dolichotis patagonum
GCTGTGACTTCCATGCATCCAGACAGCGTCACTCATCTGTCTGGTTATTTCTGTGGGTCTGAGCTGCAAGGCCTGAGGAGCAGGGGCTGGTCCAGGCTGCAGCAGTTCCTCAGAGCTGGAGCACGGACCGCATCTCAAGATCAGTGCAGAACTGGGAGAGAACCTCAGTCGTGAAAGGGCCGCACAAAGGAGGATGATCCATGTCCCAGTGGTACCATAGCGTAATACTCCTCAGCGTTGAGCAAAACCCCAGGTTTGGATGGAGCATGGAGCACGTCTCTCCACCCCATCACACTCGGTGTCTCCTTTTACAAATATCCTCTGTGATGGCTTAGGTGAGGCTGGGTTTACCAGAAGTCCACCCCGATATGAAGACACGGATGTAAATTGTTGCCATAGGAGATGATCCCAGGAAGCATGGTGTGTGTGTGTGTGTGTGTGCGCGGGGATTGTGTAGTGAGTCAGGAAGGTGACAAGTCCAACCAGGACGGGTGTTAGAGTCAGCTACCTCTGTAGACAACGGAGGCTCATCTCCACTGGGGACCTCTGGGAGGTGACATCTTGGGATATCCATCCTGGGGTGACAGGTGTGTTGTGCAGCAACTGGTCACAGGCTGCTTCTGGGGCACAGAAACACTGAATCTGACAGCCACAAACACAGGCTGAGATACATGTGTTGTACAGAAGACACGTACTGCTTCCCCTGGTGACTTTCTGACACGCAGGACAAATCTTGGCACAGCTGGAACAAAGCCTCCTTCCCTTTGCTACACAGTGGTTCTATTTCAGTAAAGTCCACAGCACAGTCAAAGCACATGACGAATACATTGTGTGTGTATGACAAATGGACACAGGTCTAGGGTCAGAGGGTCAGAAACTGACAAGTCGGATGTCAGACAAGGCTTTGCAGTGTGGGATGGTTTTACGCACGATGCGGATTCGGCATCTCTGGGCTCTGCCAATTAAGCACCAGTGTCACCTCTCAGTCTTTGTCACAACTGACTCCCCATAAGAATTTCGGAAGCCTGATCAAGGTTGGTGAAATTCCCGTTTATAAACTACCAATCAAAAGAAAGCACGGGGAGGGGTTGGGACCCGGTTTCCCGTGAAGTGAGATCAATGGGAATTTGCAACGAGAACTGAAGCTGAGTGATGAGAAAGAGAATTTGTCCTACAGGTGCCTCTGACTTTTGTGGCCAGACCCACACCCATTCCACAAGCAGAGAAGAATGCTGGAGAAGCCTCAGCATATGACACACAGCTGTAATTTTTTTCCAGAGGAGCTATCATTTATCACAGGGACAATACCTGCCTATTATGTGGCGGGCTTAGAGAAGACACAAAAAAATATCATTTCTCCCAAAGAACAGCTTCCTGCGAAAGTGTCATTCTTTCTTGACCCACATCTAAATTCAAAGATCCTGGGCAAATGATAGAGGAGTTTGCTCATCATCGGTGTAGGCAGCAGTGCAGAAGAATTTGACAGGCGCTGGGTGTGCTCTCGATTTACCAAGCCTTCAGGACTGACAGTGAGGAAAGGGCGAGTGAACACAGCTATGCAGAGGCAAATCTGCAGGCTGAGTGTGTGTGTGTGCATGTGAGTGTGTGTGTGTGTGTGTGTGTGTGTGTGGCACAAAACCCGTGTGCAAAATTCAGTGCACGAGGATGCATTCTGTGCCTCACGTGTTCAAAAGCAAAACAGGAACTTGCCCACCAGGCTGGGTAAAAGAGGAAGGCTGGGGCAGCCCTGCTGTGTGGAGGGAAGCCAGGCCCTGGCGTGGGCTGGGCACACAAATCTTTACATAGAGAGTCGGGCATAGCCCACCAGCTAGGGAGCCAGCTTTGGGGCTGGCCTGCCTGTTTGACACCCCAGGTTTATTCTTTACGAGCTCTGGGCCTTGACCAAGACACTTCACTTGTGTAACATCCATTTCCCTACCTGAAAAGTGGGGATAATGCTAAATCTTTAGACTTTATAAAGAAAGGTATAATTATCCACATAAATGCTTCATGTAGAGCCTAGGTCACTGTAAGATGTGCTAAATGTTTGTGTTATTAAAAGTCTGACAATCACAACATTGTGGAGAAAGGATCCCACTTATGAGTTTTAGGAATAAAACTACTTATAATTTCAACAAACTTGTTAAGATCAAGCTTGTCCCTTACCAACTTCTAGATCTCCTGTGTCCAGGACTGTGCCTGATACACAACAGAAACTCAGGAAACGTTCGTGGGTCTCAGTTTACAAGGGTGGAGCTCACGATCAGAGAGATCCGAGCAGGGAGAGCAGATGATGACATCTTGCCACGTGCAGCACTACACACAACAAACCTTAGATTGGAGAAGGAGACAATACATACCTAACACAAGGCGCCACAGATAAAGCGAGGTACATTAGTCCACCGAGTCTTCACTACTATATTGTGTTTAGAATGTATTACATACACTGCCATCGTATTTATGACCTGCGCCATTTTCTTCCTCACTCTGATATCTTGATTTTTCACTATGATGCTTTCCTGTTGCGGGGAAACTTAGCAAGGGCTTTGCTGGGGGTATCGATTTTATTTCCTTGAGATTAAAGTCTACAGGAGTTGTACCTCTTTTTGGTACCAAAGGAGCTGCTGGAGTTAATGGCTGCCATATTCATCAACCTTTCCTTAGTCCCAGAGACGAAGACGTCTTTATGTCTTACAGATGCTCTTTCCCCACCATATTTGTTGAGGGATGGCCTGATGTACTAATAGACTGACTGAAGGCTGAAACCTGGTCTGCAGCTTCCTGCCATGTGACTTTGGACTTAACCCTCACCATCGTGAGCTTGGCCCAAAGGGTCCCCATGAGCTGGTTCCTGGCTGCCTTTCTTATTTCTCTCCTTCCCCCTTCCCCTCCGTTTTTCTGTTCCAGGCGCAGCAACTTTTGTTTTTATCTCAAACGCCGAGCACATGGCTCAGAGTCATGGCACTGACTGGCCTCTTTGCACGGATCTCCACCATGTGGAACAAGTACAGATTAAAATAGCCTCGTGCCAGCACGGTTCCATAGATCCGCCAAATGACTGCTCGTGCCAAACTCATGCTCCTGGATTCAGCAAAGGGGAAACACAGCACTCACAGTTAGATCTGAAGTCAGATTCACGTTTTTGTATAAATATGTCCCATGCTGTCCTAGGCAATTCCCAGAGATTTTAGATTTCAGAATCTAAAGGATTATGGACCTGTATTATTTTGTCCATTTTATAGATGGGAAATTTAAGTACAGAGACGTTGAGAAATTTAGCAAAGATAGCAAGAGAGTAAGAGGTGGATTTGATCCCAGTCCGCCTGGCCCGATGCCTCTTTATAAATGAAGATCTCTGATGCTGAAATTCTTTATTGACAAAGTAGGGTGGTGACTTCTCACAGAATTGTTGGTAGAATTAAATACAACATTATATACAAAAATGCTTGGTATACAATAAGTTCTTATAGATAGGGGCTAGAAGAGCAACCAGCTGAAAAATATGAAAGGGAAGGAATGTTTTAAAACAGCATGTCAGCTTGAAAAGTTTGGTAAATGTCACTCTGAGGCAGATGTTCATAATAGATACTTGGTTTTTGATTGTTAAAATAAAAACATTTAAAGTTTCAGCTTTATAAAATGAAAAAATTCAAAACAGTTAATATTTATAAGAGGAGAACAAAGGACTTTGTCACCTAGGTTGTCTGCCAGTTGAGTGAAGTTTTATTTTTGTTTCATCAAGTGGCAACGGACCATTAAAAAATAAAATCTCTAATGGGTGAATGGTTTCCACAATTTATTTCTCCAAATAGATCTAACTTGCCATTTTATTTTATGCACAGGTTGGTGGATTTTCCCATCAATGAGTTGGAAATAAATTTTAAAAAAATAGCAGAAACTAAATTTCTCCCCACTCTCAGTTGCTGGGATTCTGTCCCCTTTAAACTAGGTTCAGCGACTGGGGGAAACAATGCACAGATTTGCCTCAGTTTTCTCCTATGTGTATACAAAGGCAAAAATCAGTAAATGAAAGGGGTACGAAGAGGCAAAGGAGGGAAGTGCTGCTCTGTCCTCCTAGGAGCAGCCTGGCTGGGAGGCACAGTGTGGCCCTTAAGAGAGGCTTGACTTCCAGAAGTTGAAAGTGAAAATAAAACTAATCCAACTCTGGGATCTGTCCAAGATTAATTTTCCAATCCAGAAGGCCCAGAGGATGTTTAGAGTGGAATGAATATTTTGTTTTCACAGAAATACCTCCTTCTAGTCTCTGGGTTCTGTAGGTGAGCTACACAATTTGTGAAATCCTGTACAAAACCACAACATGAGGTCTCTAAGTAAAAATTATCAAGCTTTTCGAGATGCTAAGAGCAGAGTATTACATCAAGCGGAGTCTTCTAACTCCAGGGCCCTGAGCAACCACAGGGAGAGGCCCTACAAGTGGAGGGTGTGGTGAAGATTTAAGCTCTGGAGCTGGGCTTCTGGAGCTCAAACCACAACCTCGTTAAGATTACACGTAAGTTACATTGTGTCTTATTTTCCATACTTATGATAAAAATACCTACTTAATAGTTATTATGAAAAATAAACCATTCTCAGTCAATACCTAAAACAGTCAGTATATGATATTGGCTGATATTATTCTTATTAAAGAAGAATGTGGTAGCTGAGTGTGTGGAGCCTAAAATTCCAGTGCTCTGGGAGGCTGAGGCAGGAGGATTGTACATTTGAGCCCAATCTAAGCAATTTAGTGAGCTATAGCAATCCTGTTTTAAAGGAATTTAAGAAAAAGGGGTGGGGGTGTTGAGAATATAGTTTGATGTGAAGACCCCCAGGTCAGTTCCCAGTACTGGAAAAAGAAAAGAAGAAAAAGAGGGAGAAGAAGAAGAAGAGGAAGAAGAAGAAGAAGAGGAAGGAGAAGAAGAAGAGGAAGGAGAAGGAGAAGAAGGATAAGGGAGGCAAGGGAGAGGAGGGAGAAGAGGGAGGAGACAGTCAATTACAAATCATGTCTCTTTCATTAATCAAAATCTCTCAATAACCCTGAGGCCTATAAGGCACCTTCCATTCCAGGCCTGCAAGGTCCTGTGTAAGTTACCACACACATGTCCCCAGTTTCATCTCGTCATTTCCGCTCTTGCTCAGCGCCCTCAAACCATCCTTGCCTTCTGCTAGTTGATTTGCACACTGCGCATTCTCTTAGCTCAGGTCCTTTGCAGGCTCTCTCTGCCTGGGGTGTTCTCACAGGGAGGCCCTTTGTGCATCAGCCTTGCATCAGGGTAAATGCCTCTTATGAAGTCCTTTCTTCCTTATGCCATTTGTTTGTTCTTACTATTTTTTTGTTTTGTTAACTGCTTCACTGATTTATCATTTGTATGCACAAAATCAATTCATTTGAAAAGCACAGTTTGATGGTTCTTAATGTGATTTCAGCAAAGTTCATGATTATGCAATTTTAGAACATTTTTATCCCCCTAGAAAGAAATCCAGTACACATCAGAAATCTCTCTCCATTCCCACCCCTGGCCCCAAGAAACTAGTTACCTATTTTTGTTTCTATATACTTGCTTCTTCTGAATGTTTTGTATAATTGGTATTACAAAATATGTCTTTTGTTTTTGTTTCTGGATTCTTTCATTTATCCCAATATTTTTGAAGTTAATCATTGTTATTTTTTTGCATATTTTAAAAAAAATTACCTCCCTAATTAAAATGTGAGCTGCATAGAGTACAAACTGGAGCTGTTTTGATTGCCACTGTACCCTTAGTGGGTATGCTGTAGGGAAATAAAATCAATTGCTAAATGAATGAATAGGTTAGTATAACTTGTACTTAAAAATCTGAGGTGGAATCCACATAATGGGCAAATTGTATTCTGTTCCTGCTTGAGACATTATCTCCTCTCTGTGAACCACTCCTAAAATACTGTCATCAAGAGTCATGTTAAGCCTAGAGGAAAAGATCAGAGGGAAAATGTGAATATCCATATGCAAAGAAAAATAATTAAAAACTACTTATGTATCATAAAAGGTAACGCATGTATAAAGACACTCAATTCTTTATAAATGCCAGTGAAAGGCAGAGTTTGTGTATATGTAAAACTCTACACTGTGTGTCTGGTCACTAGTCTGACTCTGCCCTTATCTTCCCCCAAGTTACTGACATCTTTCCAGAATTTTCCTCTCTGAGTCAGTGAGTGGTAACGGAGAGCAGGCCAGACAATACAAGGGTGCTTGTGAGTGGCCCTTTGGATTAGAATACACCTTAAATTTCAGTTCTGCTGCGATGCTTCCAGCACTGCACTTACGCTGCTGTGAGATACTCAGATTCATCTTTTTGTCCTTCAAGTGATTTCTTAAGGAGTAGAATTTCATATGGCTTTTATATAGTACAATCCGAAATGGTAACAGTTACTCGTTTTGTTTTCCTCCATTCAGAATTTCCGTATCAAGCCCCTAAAGCACTGAGGAAGGTGCAGTGATGGAACTAAAAGATAGGGTAGTACAAAAAAGGATAGTAAAAGATAGGATAGTAAAAGAAAAAAATTCAGATCAACATTCCTCACCCGAGGGACCGATCAGGTACGAGAGAGGTCAGTGAGAGAGCATCACACTTCTGACCGTTCCTGTCTTGGGAATCCCTGTCCAGTGTTTGTCCTCTGTTGTGTAACTCTACACATGTCAAAGTTCTCCAACGTGGCTACAGGTCTAGCCACTTACTCGGCCTCTACTGTCTTAGTTCTATCCATGTGCTTACACTCACACCTTATTTTGACCACTGATCTAGCAAAGATGGCCAAGATGCTTCACTTCCTCCCTCTGTTTACTACACAGGGGACGCCCCGCCCCCAGGGTAGCCAGCTGGCCTCTGGTCTTCTCAGCTGGCACCGACTGTTCTGTTCGGTTCGCCTGTGAGAAAGATGCATATGCTAGGAAGTCCTTAAGTCCCGAGAAAACAAAATCAGCTGGAAAACTGCTGCTAGTTTTCTACAAAGATTTCATGTCAAGGCTGCTGGTACTCATCTGCTATCTTAGTCTTTTGTGCCGGCATAAACTGACTTCTAGTCCTTGTTTTGACTGTCCAATGATGAAATCTGAGATGTAGTATATGACATATTTATTTCAGAAAAGTCTTAAAATACGTAACCCATCAGTCTAGCAATTTTACTTGTGGAAATGTAGACTGAGGGATCAGTCAAAGATATATGCAAAGATTTTGTTTATAAGTATGCTTAATTCTACACTGCTAATTAGGATAAAAGTTAGAAACAATCTCGATATGCCAGGACAGGTCAATGTGTAAGGAAAGTATGCATCTGTCCCATGGAATATTTTTAGGCAACCTTAAAAAAGAAATGTAGAATATTTAATGGTATGTGAGGAGGATCACAATTTTAGATTAGGAAAACTCAACCCACAATATGTGGATATAACTAGTTTTTGTACAAAAAAAGTTCTGTTGGCACAGATATGCACACACAGGACCCGTGTTTACAAAGCGGAATATGGGTAGGGGGCACTTGAAGGACCGAAGGCTGATCTGCGTTAGGAGACATAACCTCACCCCTGCCTTTTTTGCCATCGCCAACCCTTTCTATTCTTCCAGGTATCACGCATATTTGCTATGCAAATCTATCTTTGCGGGAAGTCTCCTAGGCACTCTTCCAACCTGCACCGACCTTACCAACCCCTCACCAACCTTCCTGAACATCGCTTTCTGTGGATCATGAAATTACTCCAATTGGATGGCAGATAATTTTTATTATTTTCTAGTTTGACTTTTCTTGTTTTCTCTTTCTTTGTCACCGGAACTGTATTAACTTTATTTTTCTAAGTTATATGTTTATTTTTATGAAAAAAAGGCATTTGGATAAATCTTCTTAGAGTGGACAGTGGGAAAAGTAGGCGAGAGTATAACTGGAGGTAATGGCCATGGTGGAAGATTAAATTTACCAGAACAGAGGCACTGCCCATGAGGGGCAGTTTTCAGTAATAACAAAAGGATTTTTCACCGGCAAATTATCACTACTTTAGTTTTGAGGCTGATGCCTAAAATTCCCACAAGACGCTTTAGAGCAAAAGGATCAAAAGCTACTACTAAAATGCGTGCATGACGCTGAGTCGTGGTTGGCCTTTATCACCTGGGTTGTAAGACTGTGGTGGTACCATGTAAAAAGGGGTGCACACTGCCAAATTCCACTGAGGAAGGCGCAGTGATGGAACCCTGGGCTTCTGGAAACTCAGAGAATCGTCCAGCTGTGCAGTGCATTGAGGAAAAAAGAATCTGAGCCTAGGAGAGGAGCAAGAATGAAATAGAGACGGGCGAAGAACTGGTCCTAACCAAACCTTCAGCATAGCACAACACCCCACACTGGTGTTGTGCCTTTCTGTGCTGTCTTGCACAGCTTTAGAGTAAGAAGCCAGATTGCAAAAGAGCCAGTGAATGATATAATGTGATACAGGGAGCAACTTCTAAATAATTATAATAGTGTCTTTTCTTATGCACGCAGCACCAAGTTAATGCTAGGTATTTTATGTACATTTGCCCTCTTCGTTTCTCCCAATGAACGCAGGGAGTCGTGACTAGTAAAAATTAGGAAACGGAAACACAGGATGTTAAGAAATGTGAAAGATCACAAAAGTAGTAAGTGGAGAATCTGAAATCAAACTTCTCTGTTCCCAGTTTTCTTCTTTTTTTGATGCTAGGTGGGAACACCATCTCTCTGACTTCTTTTGCTACCAGCTGGAGAAAGAGCCCTGACTTCACAGGGGTGGTGGCTGGAGCTGGCCTTTTTAATTTGGATCACTACTGTATTTTAAGGTCAAGTGACCGGAGATTTTAATTATAATTTGAAATCCCTTTGCAGCTGTACCTAGATTAGTATTTGATTGAATACACATGGGCCAGGGATCTTGGGATCCACCTTTAGGGTTCTGCCACTATGTAGTCTTCAAAATCATTCTTGTAATCCTAGCTATTTAGAAGGCTGAAACAGGAGAATCTCAAGTTCCAGGCCAGCCTGGGAAACTTTACAAAATCCCGTCTCACAAAATAAAAAAAAAATAAAAATAAAAAAAATAAAAAGGACTGGAGATGTATCTTAGTGGCAGAGTACTTGCTTAGCATATATGAGCCCCTGGATTGAAGCCTCCCTTCCAGTGAAATTTTGGGTAGGTAACTGAACTAATTTTTTTTTTAATGTGACCTGGAGTGATACTTCTAATGGCAGAGAATCAGTTAATAATTATAAACACTAAGCCAACATTAAAATCCTATTTGCAAAAGTATCTTCATTTCTTTCACTTTTTTTTCCATCATAGAGTCTTTGAATTGTAATACTGTGTTATTATGTCAAACTTTCTTAAAATTTGCAAATTGTTTGGAGTTCAAAGGAAATGTCACTTCCCACCTCCTCATTTTAAATATTCTATAACTGATTCTGGATAAAAACACTGTTAATAGAAAAAAAAATCTTTTCACTCAATAAGGGAAAACAGTGAATTAATGAGTAGATTATTTTTTAAAAAACTGAGTATTGGAAAATCAGAAGTTGACAAAATTATTCTTGTCCAATTTGTGGATCAAATGCAAATAACCCCTTCTTGGCTTCCTACTTAATGGATTGCAATTGCAATGTTACATTTTCATTTTAGCCTGACAAAGGGAAAAAAGACGGAGCAATATTTGCAGGCCAAATTTACGGCTGGGACTCCAAAGCAAGTCGTATCCTAGAGGCTGTGTTTCCTGAATGCTGGCTTCAAAACTGCCCGGGACTTTACTGCAGTGCACTGTTATAGTGGAAAAGATTTGGTAAGCTGGCATCGCTCTAAGCGGCCTTATTTCCCAGTCTCTCTAATGGTATCGCATGGGAAAACCTTGACATTTCACAGTTGCCTCAGGTTGTGATAATATTTAGAAAAACACAGCCTTTTCCAAGGGGAATATTGGTGAAATCAATGAGACGTGTTTCATCTTTGTGAGCAAGTTCCAGCTTTCCAACACTGCAAAGGTCCTCAGTATCAATCCCCTGTGAATGCATTAAAAATATGTATTTATTACCTGCCAGGTGCCAGGCAGTGTTCTAGGTGCTACAGACACATCAGACAATAGAACAGCGATGAAATTCCTAACATGCTGGCCACTGTGTGAGAAAGCCCTTCGCCACGTGTGCCAGGGAGCTGTGCTGTCATACGTGCATCAAGGACGATGCAAAGTGGAAAGGAATTTATTTTACCCATGGAGAAACACTTTCCATCTGAAATGAAGTCATTTGTGATAGACAGAATGCTGACCCCTGAGATGCTCATGACCTAATGGCCTTGTGAAATATGTCATGCAAAGCAGGGTTCTGGAGATCAGAGATGGGAAGATAATCCTGGCTTGGCCCAGCGGACCTGATGTCATTCCAGAGGTTCTCAGAAGAGCTGGGAGTTCAGTGTCATTAGGAGGACAGGTGACTGAAGAGGCCGTGGGCCCAGAGGGAAAAGTGTCCCCTGAACCTTCCAGAATGGGCCGGCCCTGTTCCCACCTTGATTTTTAAAGTCGTGAGATAGAATTAGACTTCTTATTGCCAGAACTGAAGGACGGTAAGTTGTCCTCTCTGTGGCCCATTGTTTGTTACAGAAGCAACATAGGTAAAGGTATGATTGACAATGTGCCTTATAACTCCATGTCTGATTTCCTTACGGTAATTATTTCTGAGAGGAGCAAGCACAGCTCCTTTTACACATCACCTGGGGAAGCCACAGTGATTGAAAAGGCTCAGACATATTTCTTATGAGAGCTTGGGCCTACACAACTCTACTATGGGCCTGGCCTTGTGTTTTACTGTTTGGTGTATGTATTATTAGGTAATTCTCATGCACTTTTACATGTGGAAACTGAGGCACGGCTGCTCAGTTTGAGGTCCTAAAGCCTGGGCCTCGCCCTGCTGACGGCTCTGGGGTAGTACCTGGGCACACCGTCCTGCCGGGCCTCGCAGAGGGACTCAGCCTTTGAGCGAAGCCAGAAGCCACTTCAAGTAGGGAACAGTGAAAGAGGCCAGGTCATTTTGCTGAGTTAAACTGCTTTTGATCTCTGATGAAGTGTAATTATAATGATCATAATCTCGTTAGCTTGCGATCCTTGTGGGGCTCATAAGGCAGCTCCTGAAGAAATTTTGCAAAAATCTTTGCAGTCACAGCAACCATATGAGAATAAATGTTTTTGTCCTCCTGGGGACCCCTCGGAAGGAAAACATCTAGGTACAGTGGACATCCTAAGTACGTCATCTTCTAAAAGAAACTCTGGGGAAGACCAGGCAGATGTTTACATTGCAATAAAACCAAAAAGTGAGGGTTTTGGAACGGTCCTGCTTTTAAAACCGGTTCCCCTCCGTGACTTGACTACTTTCTGCAGACTGGTGGCGAACCCCACCACATCCCCCAAATCTAGTTCATTCTCAAGTTTTTGTTTCCTTGGTTTTAGTCTATTTTTCTTCTATTTTTTTCCCTCACCCGAAAGACAGCTATTGGCAAAGGCCCCTGGCATTCCTTTCCACACACGGGGTAAGGCCAGCCCTTGTTCACTCAGTCTTTGACGCCTTTCCTTTAGTCAGCCTGTGTTTCTGGCACCTTCTCTGTGCCAGGCACTGTTCCTGCCCACAAGGGTGCCCTGCAGGCAGACTCTGTCCACGTCTTGGTACACAGGGCGCTTCACTCCACTTCTTGGTCACCCCACCTCAGAGAGGCACCCCATTTCATCTATCCATTCACTAGCAGTACTTTGGCTATTACGGATAGTATGTCTGTGAAAACTCAGGTACAAGTTTCTGTTTTCTAGAATACGCTTTTGTTCCCCCTCAATTCTTTGGGGGTACACACCCACGAGTAGCATGGCTGGGTCATGTAGGAAGTTCCTACTTACTAAGAAACCACCAGACCAAAAAGGTCACTTATTCCGTTTATGTGAAACGTCTGGAATAGGCAAACCCACAGACACAGAAAACGGATTAGTGGTTACCTGTGGCCAGGAGAGAGGGAGGAAACGGGCACAGGGTTTCCACTGAGGGGTGACGAGAGTCGTCCTGGAACTGGATGGCGGCATGAACACATGCGCCACGAATGCACTGCAAGCCACTGAGTGGTGTGTTTCACAGTGGTCAAATGCTGAATTCTAAGTGTCTTACCACAATTAAAGAGAAAGGACGGACAAGTTCCTGGCTTTATGAACTGGTGGATTAGTGAATAGACACAGACAACACTAAATCAATATTTTATACAGTGTATTCATATGTACTCTGAAAAGAAGCGAAGTTGGAAACAGGCGGGGCGTTGACAGTGGGTGGAAGGAGTGAGGGAGGGCGTGGTTGGCCTGTCTGGGGACCTGTGGCAGAGTCGAGAGCAGCAGTGGCTTAGTGGACCTGCTCGGGAAGGGAACGCGTTCCTGGCGGCTCGTGGGTAGAGCAAGGTTTGCCGCCAGCTGTCTGCAAAACACCTGTGAGCTGGAAATCCACACTCAGTGACCTATGGCCACACCCCGTTTCTTCATGGCTGCAAACGGACACTTTCCTGCTCCCTCTGCTATCTCTCCTGGTGGAAGCCAACCGAGCCACCGGGCTCCCCAGGAAGCAGGGCAGAACGAGGCAGGCTTTTTGTCTACAGGAGCTCGCGAAGCGCCTTTCCAGTGGTCCCTGAGATGATTTCCATCCTAAGCTTCCCAGCCACAATAAGATATTTACTGTCTTTACTGTGAGATCAAGCCCACACACGGATGTCACATTTCTCAAATTCCATCAGTAGATCAGACAAGCCAGCTCTGGAGAAGGGACATTCCAGCCAGCAGGCTGAGAGCAGGCTGGCTTCCAGGGCTGTTCCCGTCCTATTTTCTGTCGTGCACCCTGAGCCTTTGTTGTCTCTGCGATGCTGATAAATCAATCCATCAAAAAATTTCCTCAGTGAAACTCAATCAAGAAAGGTCATGTCAGCGGGAGAGGAACAGATTAAATTAGCATCAAATTAGACATGGAAAGTGAGTTCTGTCAAAATCATCGCAGCGCTCAGCACAATTAGAATATGTTAATTATGCATTTCATTAAGGTGGATGTGCGATGAAATGTCACTGGGGTAGGCATCCGAAAAAGGGAAGATTGCCAGGCACAACTTTCTCTAGACAATGTGTGACACCTTCATTAACATCAAGAATCATAAGTCTGCCTTGACTTTTTCTCTAAAGGATTAAACCATTAACTATTTGCTGGCTCCTCTCATTTGTCTGGGGGGTGTCCCTGTCCTTGGCATGGGCCACTCTTCCTGAGTGACTGGCTTGCTCTTCCTGCCACCCTGGCCCTGGGGGCTTCTGGGAGTGCCCGGTGGGCAATGGGGAGGGTGGCGGCTTTTAATGAACTCCCTGGCAGTGGGGAGGATCGTGCCACCGCCTAAGGGGTGGCGGGATGCTGAGGAGTTCGGGGAGGAGAGAAATGAGGGGTGAGGGTTACAGAGGGAGAGGAGGAGGGGTAGGGAGGAGCTCCTGGCCTCAGTCTTGGGGATGGAAGATATAATCAGCGTAATGGGGGGCGGGCAGGGGACCAGATTTACAGATGTACACTTGGCAAACTCTAACGCGGGGAATTCTTTTGCAGCTCGCTCTGAGTCATGGTAACCAAGAGGATTGCTCCTGCAGTGAAGCAGTCCCTCACAAGGCATCCCCATAAGGTACATCTTAGACACTCACGGTAGAGGAAATTTTAACGTGCGCTGCCTCTTTTCCTCCGAGCTCTCCTATACCACTGCCTTCCTGTGCCTTTCTGTGCCGCAGGAGGGACCCGGGGGTCCTCTGCCTGGGTTCTGCCCTGCCTCGTTCCCATGGGGACCCTGCCTCGCTGGCAGCACCAGCTACTTCCGGGTGTCTAGCCAGCCAGGACAAACTCGCCAGGCATTTCCAGTGACCCTGGGTGCACGGATTCTCTGTACCTCGTTCTCTTTCTGACCGCTTCTTACTCCCCGACACGCTCCAGCGCGCGCGTCCCTACTCCCCTGCACAACTCCTCTGCTTGTTCCTGAGTCTCTACTGAAGCCTGGCGTCTCCGCGTGGGTCCCTGACCAGCTCCCTTATATCTGCCATGAGATGCTGCTTTTGCTCTCCTGGGATTCCGGGCTTGCTGGACCAGCCCAGTGTTGGCTTCTGTCGCCTGCACCCAGATAATGACGGGGCGCACGCCACATCTGTCCTATCAATCACGCCTCACTGCAGCTTCCGGCTGCATGCTTTATATTTCATATATATCTTACAAACATTTATTTCTTGACGCTTAAGAGGTGTTCAGCAAATACGTATCTTAAATAAACAATGACCAGGTTGCAGGGTTTTTACCAGGCCATGGGTTGCTCTTTAGGGGCAAGAGGGAAAGCGAAGATGTATACTTTCCTTCTGACCTTTTTTAACAGGGTCACTTGTTTTTCAGACTAACACAGGCCACCCATGTGTGTCTCTTTGTAACGGAGCTGGAATTCATCTCCAGTATACAGTGTCACTGCTGCCATTTTCTCCCACTCACATATTATAGGGCATTACTATGTGAATTCACCTGGTCTGTCTGTCTGTCACTCTTGCATTCTTTTCTCCCTCTCCCCTACCCTCTTTTTCTCTGTTTGTTATTCTTTCTCTCTCATCTCAAACTCAGTGACCTGCGCTTGGTTTTTGATCCGAGCTATAAGGGAATCACTGATCCAAATTCTCTGGGGGACGCGCAGAGCGGAGCAGAGCCTCAGACTCCGGGCAGTGTGGAGCCACCCACCCGATGGTCATCCACTGGCAGGGTGGCTCTGGATAAGCTGTTTAACCTCGGCTTGTTTTCCTCCCATTTACATGAGAATGACAGTCCTCGTTTCATAACACAAAGTCTCCTCCTCCGTGACAGTAATGACTATGGGGATGGCGGTGGTGGCTGGTGCTGAGAGCTGTTAACGGAGGTGCCTGCGTGTCTGGAGTGGTGGGAGGCGGCCTAGAGAGCGATCCTGCAAGTATTGTGTCCACATAAATATCTCAATTTAGGGGGAGGAAAGACAGCACTGGCCATCATTGCCCGATTTAAATTTTGCATGAGAACAGGCAAACACGCAGGGGACCGGGACCCCCTGGCAGAAATACTCCCAAGCTGTGAGATTCTGGAGTCAAACTCTGCCAAAGGCCCAAAGGAATTCCAAGGGGACTGACAAGGGACATGCTGTAAAGCCTTCTGCTGGGGCCGGGGATGGGCTATTAATGCCTGGCTCTCCTAAGTGTCTCATTTTCTGAGCTTCATTTAATTTTTAGGATCACCTGGGGCCCAGCCTGTTAGAGAAAGGAGGACAATGAAAATTACTCCTGAGCTGGCTCTGATTTGATGAAGCCAACTACCTCACCTCTCGGTGAGAGCGCAGAACGGGGGAGGGAGTGGGCTCACGGGTACAAAGCTTCCTCCCAGCCTGCCCTGCCTTCCAGCTTCCTTGTCAGCACTGCCATTGATATTAAAATCAAGGGGTTGGCACACAGCGCCTAGTAGCGCTGGCAGAATTCCAGGCCGGCTCTAATGAGCCTCACCTGGGCTAATTACATTTCTTACAAACCCTGCTAGAGAGGTTGGAGTTGCCAACTGGTTGCCCAGAATGATGGAAAGCTGGGATTTCTCAGCACAGAGAGTTCTACTTGCCAGCAGTTGCAGCTTCAGGGGGCTGAGAAGGCACCAAGTAATCCTGGCCACTTCCTTGTGTGGCCATGTGGCCAGCATCGTAGTTGAACCAGGAAGAAAGGAAAGCTGTGAGGTCAGAGGTGGTTTCCAGCCTTGCTGGGCTAATCTGAAGTCTCCTTATGCGTACAGTTTCCCAGGGCTCAGCCTAGATCTACTGGGTCTACATTCACCAGGGTCCTTGGTGGTGAGAATGTGCAGTCCAGGCTGAGACACCCTGGGATTGGTTCACCATAAGGGAGGGCAGGAAGATATTCCTTAAAATGGTACAATCCAAATGAGAGGAAGTATTTCCTGGAACCTGGTGTGGGGTCCCTACTTGAACATATGTCAGTTGTGTAACCTCCCTAGGCCTTGTTTTTCTTACCTGTAAAATGGGTGTAATGTTTGTGTTTCTATGTTATTTCTATGAGGACGAAATAATATAATGCGTGTGGGCAAGCACTATAAATGTTATTATTGTCACTGATGGCACTGAGGACCACTGGTCCCCAAGGGAAACCCAAGATGCCTGTTCATTTCTTTACTGGTTATGTCAGATCTGAGCTTCAGCAGCTTACCTATAAACTGGAACAACAATGCCCATCCTTGAAGTCTGTGTGAGGATTCGGAGAGACACTGCAATAGGCCTGACTGGCACAGCTTGAAACTGTTGAGGTCATCAAACATAAAGTCTGAGAAGGTTTCACAGCTGAGAGGAGCCCAAAGAGACACGCTGGCCAAGCAGGCTGTATTCTCTTGGCTAGGGTCTGAGCCAGGAAAACGACATTACAGAAAAACTAAGTGTGTTAATTAGCTCCCCCCTTTCTTTTACACTAACAGAATCTCTGAGAGGATCAATTTAGAAAGGAAAGTGTGGTTTTGGAAGGTCCGGTCCATGACTGGTTGACCCTCTTGCTATTAAGCCCATGATGAATCTGTGGCCCAAGCTGGGACATGGGAGGAATGAATGGCAGACCAAAGCTGCTGAACTCATGACCCGGAAGCAAAAGAGAGGAAATGGAAGAACCAGAGTCCCACAGTTCCTTCTGAGGCCACACCCCTAGCAACATGAAGACCTCCCACTAGGCTCCGCCTCTTAAAGATTCCACCATCTCCCATAATGC
>PVJX010037673.1:0-16817 GCA_004027295.1 Dolichotis patagonum
AAAAAAAAAAAAAAAAAAAAAAAAAAAAAAAAAAAAAAAAAAAAAAAAAAAAAAAAAAAAAAAAAAAAAAAAAAAAAAAAAAAAAAAAAAAAAAAAAAAAAAAAAAAAAAAAAAAAAAAAAAAAAAAAAAAAAAAAAAAAAAAAAAAAAAAAAAAAAAAAAAAAAAAAAAGAGCGCGCCAAAACATAAAATTTAGAAAAAATAAAGTCAATAAACACTAAAAGAAAAAGATTTTAAAAACTACATTACTCTAAGGAGATAAAAGATACATAATAATCAAACAATGCTATGAAAAAGTGATGTCAGTAACAAACAGCCCTAGGAAATTTTAAAAATAGGATAGCCAAAATTAAACATTCAATTTAAGAACTGGATAACTACTCTCCAAAAGTAGGACAAAAGATGAAAATAGAATACAAAGAGGAAAAAAAGGCACAGATGAACTTGAGTTCCAAGGGAGAAGAGGAAAAAAAAGCAGTATCAAAAAACTTGCCCAAGGGCTGGGGATTTAGCTCAGTGGCATAAGCACTTGCCCGGCAAGTGCGAGGTTGTGAGTTCGATCCCTGGTACCACAAAAAAAAAAAAGAAAACAAAACAAAAGAAAAACTTGCCCAAAAGTTTTCAAGAACTTCAGCACAGAAGTTTCCATACTTAAAAGTATCCGGTAAATATCAATCACAATGCAGAAGGAAATCCATACAAAAGCATATTTGAGGAGTTGGGGATATGGCTCAGAGGTAGAGTTCTTGATTTGCATGTACAAGGCCCTAGGTTCAATCTCCAGCACTACAAAAAAAAAAAAAAGTGAAATTTCAGATCAGACATAACAAAGACTCTAAGTCTTCAAAACTGAAAAAGAAGCAGACTGGCGCTACACGTCCCACCATGGTGAAAAACAATGAGCAACGCTTTAAAAAAAAAAAAATACTGAATCTTCTGTAGTGTATGGTAGCAAATATCTGCAGTCCCAACTCCTCAAGAGGCTGAAGTAGGAGGAACCCTTCTTAAGCCTTGGAGTTCCAAGCAAGTCTGGATAACACTTGCTTGTAGAGCCTGTCTTTAAAAACATACAAACACAAATAACTTCCTTGCCAAGAAAGGCTATTTAAAATGTGCTATGGTTTAGATGTGAGTCATCTTCGAAAGGTTCATTGGTCCCCAATGGTCCCCGCAGTGGCATTAGAATCTTTTAATAAGTGGGGCCTAGAAGGTGATTAGGCCATTACCCTTAGAAGTGATGAATACTGGTGTCACAGAATGAGTTACTTCCCACAAGAATGTGTTATTATAAAACAGTAAGACTGGCCCTCCCTAGTCTCTAGCATTGTGCCTCAACACGTGGTCTCTTCCATATGCACTCCCAGCTTTGTGATGCTATGCGCTGTAAGGTTCTTCACACAACTGAACAGAAACAGAGCCCTTGGCCCTCCAGAAACATGAGCTGAAATTAAAAATTATCCAGCCTTAACTACTTTTATAGTAATGAATAATGGGCTAATACAAACTGTATAAAGTGACAAACAGCTAAACAATCAAAGTTTATTATTTAGAAATAATTTCAGGAAAAAACAAATGTTGAAGATGAAGAGGTTGGATAAACAACCATCTTTGTACCCCAACCTTTTAAAAGCTTTTGGTAGTATGTAGTAAACCAAGAGAAGTGATGCATGCCTGTAATCCTAGAACTCTGCAAGGCTGAGATAAGAGGATCACAAGTTCAAACCCAGCCTGAGTAACTTTAACATTAAAAAGAGAGAGAACATTAACAATAACAAACTGCTGAAGACTCAAAGACAAAGAAATTTAAACTAGTGGAGAAATCAAGGCAAAGGTGACCTAAACCCCAAACATTCACAGAATGCACCTGCAGTTCAGGCTACAGCAACTTTTTCCAACAGGTAAAACTCACTCACACACACACACACACACACACACACACTCTCTCTCTCTCTCTCTCTCTCTCTCACACACACACACACACACACACAGCAAAAGAGATCGAGCAAGAGAGAACGAGAGGGAGAGTGAATGTGAGTGGGAGACCCACAGATCCAGACTTCCAAGCAGAAGATTATTACTCTCAAGAGATTAGGAATTTTTGCAACAAATAAGCACTCACAATAGCCCTTCCAAACACATTCCCAGACCAAAACAACTGCCAAATACAATGAGCAGCCTACTCCAGTACTTGGGGCTCTGTAAGGTAGCAGTAATACCCCAAAGTGCTCATTGAAATCCTGGTCCCAGCATATGCCGGGTGATGTTCCAAGATAATTATTAGTAGTATTCCCAAATGCAAATCAAAACAGGGAGATTCCACTTCACTCCTGTAAGAATGGCCATTATCAAGGACTCAAAAAACAGCAAATGCAGAAGTTGGTTTGGGGGGGGGGGCTTTCATACACTGTAGAAATGTAAGCTGGTACAAACATTTAAATCAGTATGAAGACTTCTCAAAAAAGTAACAATAGAAATTATGTTTCACCCAGCTATACATCTTCCAGATATCTTCCCAAAAGAGCTAAAGTCATCCTATTACAGTGATACATACATACCCATGTTTATAGCAGAACTCACAATAGCTAAATCATGAAAGAAGCCTATTACGCTTAGCAGCTCAATGGATAAATGGATAAAGAAAATGTAGTATATACACAATGGAATACTACTCAGTTATAAGGAATGATAAATTTGTAGGAAAACCAATGGATCTTGAAACCGTAATGCTAAGTGAAATAAGCCAGTCACAAAAGTATAAATATTGTATGGTCTCTCTAACATGAGAGACCCAATATGTAAACAATTTAAAGAATAAAATGCAGTGGAGCTCTGACTTACAACTCATTTCATTTCCGACAATTGCTTGTAACTCCAGTTGGCAACTGAGGGCTCAGGCTTCTCTACACAGCCTTTAAACTCTGCTGTATACAGGCAGATCTCAGTGTCCTTAGAGAGACTCTGGCACAGCATTTCTCAACTAACCCCATACAGGACAGGATGCTGTAATGTTCTTCCAGAACTCTTGAGGGTGAAACCTGTATCGGAGACCATCGGGAAGCACAAGCAGCAGGCATTCAGGTCATAACTCAAGAAAAATATGGTCACAGTTAAAATTAAAATGCCACTCATAACGAACTTGTTCCTATGTCAGGCCAATCATAACTCGAGGGTCCATTGCAAAGTGCCATGTTAAGAAACAGAAAAGTATGCCAGGCATGGCAGCACACACCTGGAATCCCAGCACTTGGGAGGCTGAAACAGAAGCATCACTACATTTGAAGCCAGCCTACCAAGTGAGCTCATAGCCAGCCTGAACTACATCATGAGACCCTGTCACAAACAGCAAAACAAAGGGCTGGGAATTTAGCTCAGCAGCGTAAAGTGCCTGCCTGGCAAGCATGAGGTCCTGAGTTTGATCCCTGGTACCAAAAAAAAAAACCAAAAACCAACAACAACAAAAACCAGAGAGACAGGCTGTGTAGAGATGGAATGAGGATCTAGGGAAGGAGGGAGAGGGGAAAGGATGGGAACAAACACATTAATTTAAAAAAATTTTTGAAAAAAGAATGCTTGAATGGGGCAGAGCAGTCTACACCTTTGGTACCAGCTACTTGGAAGACTGAGATGGGAAGATCACTTAGAAGTTCAAGATCAGCTTGAACAACAGAGATCCTGTCTCAAAAAAAAAAAAGTTTGGATTACAGGAGCCTGAGTATGGTTTCACATGCCTGTAATCCCAGTACTGAGGAAGCTGAAGTGGGGGGAACCATGAATTCAAGACCAACCTACCATCAAAAAACAAAAGGAGGAATTCTTGCCTTACCATTCCCCCTCCACATTTCTAGCCATCTACACAAGAACAGTAGTAACAGGACTGAAAACCCATGCCAGCTTTGTAACTAAATCAACCTCCAGGATTTCATAACTATAAATAAATCACCAAAAATGATGAGACACTTTTTCTTTAAAAAAGAAAATAAGTATGAATGTGAATATTTTTTGTTTGTATGAATGTGTTTGTATCATTGAAAGCTCTAAAAGGTTCACCATCACTGGGTAGGCTCAACAGATCCTCTTGTCTAAACCTCCTGAGTAGCTAGGACTACCATATCCAGCATATAGGTATTTGGCCTTTTTTTTTGTTTTGTTTTTTTTGGTTTTTTGCTGTGCTAAGGCTTTGCTAGGCAAGCACTCTACCACCAAGTTATATCACCAGCCCTTTTAACTTTATTCCTAATTAGTTATTAGGCTTCAAGAAATCATCAGAATTGAGCAAATAATTATTTTAAATAATATCTGCAGGGCTGAATGTAGCTTAGTGGTAGAGTACCTACCTAGCATACAAAGGAAGGACTTAAATAAACTTAACATCAACCAAACAAAAGAGACAGGGGATTATTAATATTTTGTTAAATATTTTAAAACCTTAAAGAACTTTATAAACTATCACTATTATCACTATCAGAAAGTTTTGCAAATATTGTGATTCAAGTGGTTACTTTATCACACAATTATCTACACCTAACAATTCACTCAACTGGAAACAAACCTATCAGATAATCTCACCTATGGACAACAAATTAATCAGGAAGTAAGCACCAAAAGGCCTCTGAAAACTCAAAATGAATGTCTCAAATTTTGTGTAAATACAAATTAAATAATCCCTCAGGTATTTGTCCTTTTTACACAAAATTTTATAAACGGACATGACTTATTTCTAAGAGCACACAGCTTAAAAGCAAGAAGACACATGACAGCTCCAGGCGTGGTAGCACACACCTGTTATCCCAGGACTCAGAGGCAGGAGGATAGCTGTGAGTTCGAGGCCAGCCTCTGCTACATTGGGAGGCCCTGCCTCAAAAAAAAAAAAAAAAAAAAAAAAAAAAAAAAAAAAAAAAAAAAAAAAAAAAACCTGAAAGAAGACAATAGATGGCAGATAGCAAAAAACATTATAAAACAGCCACAAAAAGTAGACCAAGAACAGACAGGGGCAGAAGATGTAACTCAGTAGTGTATTAGGAGCTTAAAGCATATGAGGCCCTTGGTTTTACACCAGAACCAAGGGTTAAGAACAAAAAAGAACAAACGCATTTTTTTTGAATAACTAAAAGAGAACCTCCCTATATATCTCATTAAATCCTTGAGGGTATGCTGCCTTCAACAGAAATAATTTATACTGAAAAATAATGACCTTGATAAATCAAGATAATATATAAATTGAAATCTCTTGCTTAGAAAAAGAAAAATCTGCATGCCTACAATCCCAACTACTAGAGAGACTGAGGCAGGAAGATAAAAGATGGAGGTAAGCCTAAGGCCTAGACAATTTAGCAAGAGGGATAGGGTTGTAGCTCAGTGCTACAGCACTTGCCTAGCATGCATAAGTTCCTGAGTTCAACTCCCAGCACTGCAAAAATAAAGTGTTACAAAGTTGTTTTTTTTTTTTAATTCATGCATGAAAATTGAACTCAATTTCTGAAAACAGTAGTCTCTTAAGATCTCATTTCCAAAGGATTCTGAAGAGCTGAAGATCTGGAGCTAGAAGACAATCAAGTTTCTACCAGTAGTGGGCCACTAACAATTTACTTTTGAGTTCTGGATAAATACAAACATTATCTAAAGGAATTTCATTAAATCTTTTTTTTTTTTTTTGGTACTGGGGATTGAACTCATGATCTCGCGCTCGCCAGGCAGGCACTTAAGCCACTGAGCTAAATCCCCAGCCTCATTAAATCTTTTATATATAAACTAATTTTATTTGATCCAAATACTTTATCTGACCAGAAATATTAAGCTGTAGAAATTGGAAGTTCTCAGTGGTAGAGCACCCTTATGTTGTTATGGCTTGTACCTTCATTCCCCCGCCCCACCAAAGCCTCATGTCGGGGTTTCAGAGCTGGCTGGATCTGGGATGTATGAACATAGGTTAAGAGTGTGTGATAACTATATTAGTCTGCTTACTAGTTTAGTCTAGTTCTGGGTGGCACCAACCAACGGGCTTGCAGCCTCAACAGAATAAAAGGGAAAGGGAGGTTCCATGCTGCTGCATCGCTGCTTCCCTCCTGCCTGCCCTGCCACAGACTACTTCTCCTCTCCCATTCCCATGCCCCTCTGCCATGCTGCCTTGTCTTGCAGCCAGCTGACTGAACCGAAACTATGAACTATGAACTAAAATAAATCTCTGTCCTTTAACTTGTGGGTATCAGGTATTTTGTACTAGCAACAAGAAAGTAACTAAGACAGGTTCCATCCCCATTACTGCCAATTAAAAAACAAATCCTGGTGTGGTCCTGTAATCCCAGCACCCTAGAGAGGCTGAGGCAAGAGGACTGCAAATTCAAGTCCAACCTGGGAATTTAATGAAAATGAAAAATTAAAAATAGGCTGGGATGTAGTTCAGGGTGAAGACTAGGCTCAGTCCTCACTACTGCATAAAAAAGAAAGAAAGCAAGCAAGCAGGCAAACTGGGAACTCCAACATCTTAGCTTGCAATTACCTTTTCATATTGTTAAAAATCTGTTAAAGAAATTCACTTTCCTAAAAGTTAAACATTACAAATAAGAAAAAGCACTGAATATTTCTTACCAGCACCTTAGAGTATGTCCATGATAAACTAGGTATTTTCACTTCATTTGTATGTAAGTACACACTCATACATTTTTTTTAACCTAAACTTGGATCACACACTGCTTTTAACCTTTTTAAAACTTGTATCTTTCTATGTTAATAACACTTTTTGACACTATGCAATTAGGCACCTTCACTCCATCTCTAAGGGGAATAAAACTACCTGACAGGTTCGAGATTAAATAAAAGATTGTGAGTAAAATACTAAAAATGCCTGGCATATAGTAAGAAAGTATCCAATAAATGTTGGCCATTTGTAAGGTACATAACCAACTGCCTAATAATGATGTATTTAACTCCCTATTGTCTCTCATTTTTAGCTAATTTTTAACCTACTTAAAAACAACCCTTAACTTTTGAAAAGAGAAGGGGTTTGGGGAAGAAGGGAGGATAAGGAGAAGAATGTAATGGACTGAAAATAAGCAAGATGTCAAATGCACAAACCAGTTTCCCAAAATGAACCTCACCACTCTGTATGACTAGCATGTTATAAACAACAACAAAAAAAATTAATGAAAATCTGTGTTCTAAATCTTTATACCACCTCAATTTTCTTTGGATAATTTCTAGAACATAAATATAGATAAAACAGAATAGAAATAGTAAATGATATTACATTTATTCCTAAATATAAGTGCACAGCACATGTGAGACCATTGATTCCAATCCCAGAACCAAAGGGGAAGAAAAACCAAAAAAAGAAATTTCCCAACATTCCATCTTGATTTTAAGGTTTCTGTTTCTTAAATACCAGTAGTTTTGTAAAGTTAAAAAAGATTGCAGTTGGCCAGACATGGTGGTGCATGCCTGTCATCCCAGCACTTGGAAGGCTGAGGCAGGAGGATCTTTGTGAGTTCTAAACCAGCCTGGGCTACAAAGTGAGCTCAAGACCAGACTGAACTGTGAAGCTAAGCCCTGTCTCAAAAAGGAAAAAAAAAAAATTGCAGGTGGTTGTGGACAAGCACTGGCCCACCTGGTCCCAACTGTCTGCCCCTCCGCCTGTTCTGGGATCAACCAAGTTATGCGAACTAACTCGTGACAGCAAAAATACAATCTTTAATTTATAAACATTATCCATTGAGAAAAAACCCTTCAATGTCATGCTTTGATACGTTTCTCAAGCACTGTCTTATTAATCTATACAAACTTTAAGGAGAATTTCCATTTACATTTTCGTGGGAAAAGCTCAATGCAGTAGTTTACATATTATGTTTAAAAATTAGCCTAAATTAGTTAAAACAAACTTTCCTGAAACACAGGCAAAGATTACAACCCCTAAAATAAACAGAAATTTGTGCTCAACCTGTTGAGATTCAGAAAAGCAGGGAAGAAATTAATAGACGCCTTCACCTTAGCCTGTACGACCAAACTATACTCAGTGAGTGCGTAGGGAACTGTTTCTTTAAATTAACACTAACATGCCCTGTTGTTCCCGAAAGCTTATTTCCTAAATCAACAGCGTTCCTGAAAAACAAACGTATCCACTGTTCTCAAGCAGCAAGACTCTAATAAGACTCTAATAAGAGGCAAAAGGGTTGTGGACAGGCACTGGCCCGCCTGGTCTCCGCCTGGTCTCCGACTGTCCTCGGATCAACCAAGTTAGGCGAACTCGTGACAGCCTAGAGCGCTGGACGCTGGCCACCTCTTTCAGGTCTCACTGCTCCAGCAGCAGCCTGGCCCAAGTCGGCTCGACGCCCTGATCTCACCCGACGACCACAGTTTGAAATTAGGAGACTAAAATAACAAGGCAGAGTACTGTGGGAAGATACCCCTTCCAAACCCAATCTGTCTCAGGTTAGGATGGGAGAGGGGACTTCAGTCAGATTTCACATGGGGCCTAGGTTCTCCCAACTGCCATCACTTCTGGGTTGGGATCTTCGATGAGTGGGAGAACCTCCGATCTGGGTCGGCAATCATGCAACACCCGAGCCCCTGGCACTCATCCTCATGCCAGAGTTTTTTAGGGAAAAACGGTGGTCTGATGTCACGACGCATCTGGCATCTCATCTCATCCAGGGACGGAGTTTTGGATGGAGCATCCGGGTCACCAGTCTGGGAGGACCTGGGGAGCCCTAAAAGCATTCACTCGGATTCGGGAAAAGGCCTGGAGTTAGAGGTCAAAGGTCACGGAGCAACTTCCTCCTCAGACCGGAGCCGACGTCCAGGAGCGTCAGGAGCTAGGGGAGAAAAGCGGCGGCCTCCGTACCTGACTGGGACCTAGCGCCTGCTGGAGCTGCTGCTGCTGCTGCTGCTGCTGCTCTTCGCTGATCTTCTGCTTCAGTTTCTTGAACATGGTGCAGCACGGAGTGCAGATGAGACCTGAGGGAACTGAGCCCGGGGAGTCCCGGCCGCGGCGGCGAGGGCGAAGGCGGCTTCTCTACACCAGGCGCTGTGGGGGCCGGGCTTCGCCACCGCCTCTTTAAGTTTGCTGGAGGACCGGAATACTCGCCCTGTGAGTGTCAGCGTCGCCGCTGCCGCGTCTCTTCTGGGTGCCACTGGCCGGCCTCGGCCCCCCATTCAGCCCCGGCGGCAGCGGCGGCGACAACGGCAGCGGCAGCGGCAGCAGGTGAACAGCGGGCCAAGGGCGCCTGCGCGGCCAACGTGGAGATCGCTGGAGGGCCCTACGGAGCGCCGGAGAGGACAAGCGCGGAGGCGGCGCTGGGACGTGCGCGCTGGACCCGGCACGCCCTTGCGTGGAACCTTGAAAAACAGTCTCTCTCCGCGCTGTTAATGCGGGATTGTGCCTTGTGCCTCAGAGCTGCAGGGAGGCCTGACCTGAGTGCGGCACTGGAGCCCACCTGGGCTTCTGCTCTGCAAAGTCAAACGGAGAGAGCGCTACTTTTACTGAGGCGGAAGGCACATTGAAGAAGGCAATCCGGGGAACCTGACCTGAACCCTGAGCAATAGTATGCTTCTGTTCAGTACATGTGCTTAAAATCTTAACGTTTTTGGAGGAAGAGAGAATCTAGGTATATTGCCCATGCTGGTCTGAGTTCATGGGCACGAACTGTCCACTTCCCTCAGGCTCCGCGGTAGTTAAATTACAAGCTACCGTCTACTGGGCCGGAATTCTTTTCCTCCTCCTTTCTCCCTGTTTCTTTGCCTCCCTCCCTGTCTCTCTTTTTCTTTCCCCCACTCTCATGTTGTTAGTACATAACGATTACATTCAGAATTCTGTATCTTTTGGGCCTAGTAATTCTAACTGCTCCCCAGAAGGGCCCTTTTCCCTTCTCTGGGTTCTTCTTCCCATCAGGAAGCAGTTCTCAATCACTTGCTTTTATTCTTGCCCACACTGAACTATGCTTTCATATATCCATTTGTGGGGACCTGACCAAGAGCAAATGATTAAATTGTAGTATTAATCTGCAGGACAAAAGCACATAGGCTCTATGAGAAGTAGTAGTTACACTATGGAGCGAAGCTACACCGATAATTAAACTTCAAGGCACCCAGGCCCTGTGAGAATAATGAAACTGCGGGCAAAAAGCATTCAGGTTCTGTGAGAAGTGAATGGTTAAATTACAGGGCAAAAGCTGTGTAAGTGTTGTACCCCAAAAAACTAGACGACATCCAAAAGAGGGGTTGACAATAGCGCTTTTTATTTCTTTTAGCTGGCACCAGCGACACAGACGCGATGGAGTTTGCAGTCTGTGCAATTAGGTTACATTGGTAAGGGGTTTATAAAGGAAAAAAACCGCAAAGTATGAGTGGGGAGGGGTAAGGGTGTAGGGGCTCTGTTCTCTTACTAGGTTCTTAGGACAAACCTTAACAGAGGCAGCTGGATTTACAGGAAATTATAATTGGTGATGAGCCGATAACAGGAAACTTTACAACTCGTGGTTAATTTACGGGTATCTTATAGAGTACAAAGGCTTACAACTTCAAAGCCTGGCGGTGGGCCCATTCCTGGAAATTTAGAGTACAGAGGTCACAGCTGCACAGGATAGGGAGTCTGACCAGGCATCTGGAATTTTAGGAGGAACAAAGGTTGGAATCTAGGATAATAGCAACAGCGCATACAGAACAGAATGACGACGCTCAGGTTAGAGTACAACAATAAGAATCAAATGATTAAACAAGAATTTAGATTATCAAAGCATGTCGTGTCTGGCCATCCCCTTCCCTTTTCCCCAAGAAAAACTTCTTTTTCTCCTTTTTTCTTTTACACTAATATTCTAAATAAAAATTAGAGAGTTCTCCACTTGGAGTTTGTTTTTTGTTTTGTTTTGTTTTTTCTTCTCCCAGATTCTCTGTAATGGCTAGGTCCTCTTGGTGAAAAAATAGCCCCCTCGAGGGGGCTTGAACTAAGCTAAATCTCCTCTCTGGGTAATCTTTTCGTCCTCCATGACTTCAGAGGTTGTGACATTCATTCAAAACTTTTTCTCCCCCCCCCACCCCATTCTGAAGTGTCTGGGTACTGGGGATATTGGAAACAAACTTTCATTTCACTAGTGATCTCCAAATTTACCCCTAATATCTGCAGTCAGCTGAAATGATATTCATATTTATATACCCAATTAATACAACAACTTGAATATTGGCTTCCTATCAATACTCACACCCATGCAAGCAACTTTGGAATCATATGGAACTGTTTACTTTGCCTTACATTCTTGATAGACTATATACTGATACACCCATTTTAGCAATTGTTATTCAACAGCAATAATAAGAGCAAACTACAGTACTCTACACAATTCCGTAGCTCAATGCCAAAACATATTAGAGCCCAAGGGGTGCCTGCAACAGTATCTTAACACCTAGGCTAAGGCCTCTCCTATCTTACAATGAACCCTTACATAATTACCAAAAGTTTCTTTTTCAGAGTCCTTATTCAGAAAAGGCTTTTAGCTGCTCACATCTCCGAATGCCCAGTATGCATCCTCACCCTAGCATTCAAAAGCATACATCAGGCGCTGGGGATTTAACTCAGCAGCACAAGTGCCTGCCTGGCAAGCATGAGGCTGAGTATCAATCCTCAGTACCACAAAGAAATGTACACATCAAAAATGGCCCATTTTATATTTACATATATGTATGTATGTATTTGTATGTATACATTTGTATAAATGTGTCTATCAAAGCGGGCTATCACAGGGTATTAGCCCAGTGGTAGAGTGCTTGCCTAACATGCATGAGCTCCTGAATTCAACCCCAGTACCACTAAAAAAGCTGAGTATATTACAAAAAAATAAGTTATTCAAGATACCATTTAAAGACAAGACCAAAAGAGGATGAATTATGTAGAAGAAAAAAAGCCTTATTAGGACACAAAAAAGAGAAGGTAGTAACAAGATGAAACATTACCACATTTCACATAATTTTGTTGTAACAGCCCCATTCTGCCTCAAGATTCTGTAAGTTAACAGTCTGTAATTTTTCTCAATTAAACCTACAAGTTACTATTAATCTTCAGCCATCCTAGGTGCCATAAATTTAAATACAAATTATCTGCAGTCTTCCAGAAAATCTTGTCCAGGTGTGAAACCAACTCTAGTGTTCCCACTGGAGACAGAGACAGAGAGATACAGAGAGAGCGGGAGGGAGAGAGAGAGACAGAGGAGAGAGAAACAGAAACAGAGGGAAAAGGGAAGGGTGGGGGAAAGGGAAGGGTGGGGAGAGAGGGAGACAAAAATCTAGCACTGTGCAGAGTTTGGTTTAGTGGGAACTTACTGACAGAGCGTGGTCCTGCGTGGGAGCAAGACCAATGGATACCCATAATTTGGGTCAGAAAAGGGGACATATATAATGCTCAGGATAAAAGTGACATCATCGAAATTGAAATGTACCTGGGATATCACAAGCTAATATCAAAGAGTTAATGAGTTAAGAGTTAAACTGGGGTCCAGTTGTAAAACTCTGCATATCTCATAAGAGTGTTGTGTATTTATACTATGCTGGAAAAACTGACCAGGGCCACCCAGGGGCAGTCATGGCAGGTAAGGCCTCAAGATGACTGTGGTTAGGTTACTGTTGCTCTCACCTCTCTTGAGCATTCTTCAACACCCAGATAGTTCCACCCCGTGCTGCTGTGTCACCCCACACCCCCACACACCAGTGGAGTCAATTATGCTCTCCTCCTATAGCACCTTACACATTGTTACCATATCACATTGTATTTTTTATCTTTTTATTACAAAAATAATGTATAATTTCTGTGACAAAAACAAAATTATATATCCCCCTAAATAAGCTCCATTAATAGCTCAGTTTGATTTCTTTCAGTTTTATCTATATTTATGGAAATATATAGATACATAAATTTAATTATCTACATATATAAATATATTTGTTTTAATTTTATTTGTAGTACTGGGTATTGAATACACAACCTTTGCATTAATATATCTCTAGCCATTTTTAATTTTTTTCCCCTTTTTTTTGGTATGGGGATTGAACTCACAACTTGACACTTTTCAGGCAGGCGGTTGTGCTGCTGAGCTAAACTCCCAACCCTTTTTTTCTTTTGAGACAGAATTTCACTACTTTGCACAGATAGGACTCAAATTAGCAGTCTTTATGCCTCAGCCTCCCAGAGTGCTGGAATTGCAGGCGTACAGTTGTTGAATTTTATAAATAGAACATGCATGTTTCACATCTTTCTTTTCTTAACATGCCATGAGTATCATTTCTTTGTTCTCTGACAGATTTTTAAAAATTTTGTTGTGTTTTCTGAGATGGCAGCTTGGCTATGTTGTCCATGCTGCCTTGAACTCCTGGGCTCAAGTCATCTTGCCACCTCACTCTCCCCAGCAGCTAGGACCACAGGCAGGTGCCACTGCACCTGGCGATGACTATCATTACATGTATTTCAATCTTTTTTGATGACTGCAGAGCACTTTATACTATAAAGTATAAATTAAGATTTCTATAACACTACATTGAGCTTTTCTCCAATTTTAGGTTTATATATCTTTATGTTTCTATAGAAAATAATAGATCTCTAGACATATAATTAAAGGACCTGTCTCATATGTGTGCTTGATACCAACTTTATCTTCAAAGTATATACCAGGGGATTTAGCTCAGCAGCATAAGCACTTGCCTTGCAAGCCCATGGTTGTGAGTTTGATCCCCGGTACTGATTTTAAAAAAAAAGTGTATACCAATTTTATATTTCTAATTTTGTCATCAGAAACATGACAAATGACATTTTACTTCTAGTTTCATTTATTTAAGTAGAGCAAAGTTAAATTTAGTCACAAATATATATGTTACTATAGTTTTTTACACCATATTATAAAACTCATAATCTGTAACATGGGAAAAATTCAGTTCTGTATTCTCCCAGCACAAAGTATTTCTGTGACCTGTGGTCCCCAGAAGCATGTGGGAATTCCACTTTACCATCAGCCAGTCAATCAGTTATGCAGATCATGCACCAGACACCAGCTCAGTGTCCTCTAATTCAATTCAATTCTGATACTGTCTACCTGAAGATAGCATCAGATCCCACAGGTTGAGGTCTCACTACCACTGCTCTCTCTCCCCACTCCCAGCTTCCAATGCCAATAAGCCCCAAGGTGTTTTATCTGGGATTCTGACCTGCTGACTATAAGTCAGTATTCCACAATCCCCTACTGGAATTCTATGACTTTTTTAAAACAGTGCACAGAACTTAGGGAAACACTTACATTTACCATTTCATTGTAAAGAATATTACAAAAGAGATGCCTAGAGCAAAGCACTGGCAAAGCCTCCCTCCCTGTGCATGCCACCCTCTAGGAACAGCCCTGTATTAAGATGCTCCCAAAACTAGTCTTGTGGGGTTTATGGAAGCTTCAGTATATACATATAATTAATTAAATCATTGTCCATTGGTGAGCACCTCAACATTTAGTCTATCTGCCTTCCCAACCTTCTAATCAAGCCTTGGCCTTTTCAGTGACCAGTCCCCCCCCTTACACTATCTAAGGACAGCCAGCCATCAGTCAACTAACTCATTAACATGCAAAAGGTCACTTAAGTTTGGAAAGTCCAAGGATTTCAGAAGTTATATACTGGAATCCAGGATAAAGACCAAATACAGAATGTGGGGGGCTGCCCTGGCTGGCAGTGAGTGCAGAGGATTCAGCCCTCCTGGGGGAGAGAGCAATTAGTGGGGAGCCATTTTGGAGTTGGGCTAGATAAGCCTGGAACCCAGAACTGCTGGTAGCTTCCTCTAGCAGCTCCTAGCTGGGCACAGACCCATGGAAATTGCTTGGACTGTGGTGAGCCCAACGAGTCTGGTCTCAATCCAGGCCTGCTAAGATTATCTACTACTCCACGGTAAAGCAACTGCTAGCTTGCTGGGATAGAGTAGCACGATCTGGGACTCTGTCTCCACAGGCTGTCTAGTACTGAAACCAGAGAGAACCCTGAAAGTGGAGTATTTGTTTTTCTTTTTCTTTCTTTCTTTGTTTTTGCTTGTTTATTTTGTTTTGTTTTATTTAGTTTGGCTTTTTTCTCTTTGTCTTTCATTGTTTTTTATGAGTATAGGAGTTAACACTCAAAATAGCTGTCCATGCCTTCAGTTTGTTGAACTTAAACAAAACAAAACAGGCTAAAATCACTCTAAACAAAGAATGATAGTATTGCTGGAATTCACATCATGACGCTATGGAATCAGCACTGGGTACTGTAGTGTCTCTTTTTCTTCAAAGTAATTCATTTCATCATGCGTTATATAATTGGCTCTCCTAAACTGTTTATAAGTTCTACGCATGCATGAGTCTCTACATGTATATCTATCCTTTCTGTATTAGAGAGAAAAACAAAACAGAGTAAGACAAAACAAAACAAATTCCTAGAAAAACATGAAATGAAAAAGTTATATAAAACCACAATATAAGGTGATCTACAATGGTTACTATGATGTCTCAGCAGTATATAACAATATTAATAAAAACAAAACATTGGAGACATTATAAGACTTCAAAAGCAGGTAATAATCAAACCAGAGTGTGTATCCTAGTGAATCTTGTCATCTTCAGTGTAGTTGCCTATACTCTTAGACTTGATGCAATCAATCATAACAGATTTGAATAAAATCAGTCAATATAAAACAGCAACCTAACAAACCAGATTCAAATAAGATCAGTCATAATAAGACAGTGTAAGTTATACAGGGCTTCAGATTAAGTTAATAGGAAATTAAAGATGATTACCATAATATATCCTGCTATTTTTGGGATAGCTATCTGTGCCCTCAAATCTAGTGTAAGTAGACTAACTGAAACAGAATATAATCCATCTAGACAGAGTGGTAAGAATAATGCAGATTTTAAATCCTGATACACTATTAACAATATCCTCTGCCTTTCTTTGTTAGACAATTCCTCCCCTTTTACTCCCACAAGGTGCACTGCTTATTTTGGGTCCCACTAACTCCCTCAGTTTTTAGATTGAAGGGAGCAACCTGCTATTTATCCTAGCTGGTTCTGAACCTTCTGATTCCTGGGCTTGATCTCGAGTTGTATTCCTTAAAAGCCTCAAGGTTTTCCTTCATTATAGCTAAGTAGTTCTCTACTGAACAAAAGTATCCTGTCTTTTGAACCTATCTGCAAGTGCTAGTCAGTTGGCCCTATTTCTCTCTGGTTCTCTGTCACATAGAGCATTGTTTTTTCATCTTTGACTTTCTGTCCATAAACCTTTTTCAAGTTAATTATGTTTCCAATACAGAGCATCTTGGTGGCCCCTATCTCCTGATCTACTCTGCCTGTGTTTCTTTTTGTTAGTATATCAAGGCCATCTATGTCAGAGATTACAGCCAACCTTCTCTGCCTCAGGAAATGAGGAATTTAAACTATTGTGATTTGCAAATGACATGATATTCTACCTAGAAGATCCCAAAAACTCTACCTAAAGACTTCTAGATTTAATAAGCAAATTCAGTAACATAGCTGGTTACAAAGTCAACACTCAAAAATTAATAGCATTTCTGTACACCAATGAAAAACTCATTGAGAGAGAAATCAGGGAAACAACACCTTTGACAATAGCATTCAGATAAGGAAGACCTAGGGATCAATCTAACAAAGGAGGGAAAAGACCTCTCTACATTGAAAACTATAGTACTCTGAAAAAGGAGATTGAAGAGGATATTAGAAAATGGAGAGATGGCCCGTGCTCTTGGTAGAAAGAACCAATATAGTGAAAATGACCATACTTTCACAACTATTATACAGATTCAATGCGATCCCAATCAAAATT
>PVJX010037674.1:0-16799 GCA_004027295.1 Dolichotis patagonum
TTTCCATTTTTGTACATTTAGTATAATATTGGCTGTGGGTTTGTCATAGATGGCCTTTATAAGGTTGAGGTAGACAGCATGTATTCCGAGTTTCTGAAGGGTTTTTATCATGAACATGTGTTGGACCTTATCAAAAGCTTTTTCTGCATCTATTGCAATGACCATGTGGTTTTTATTTTTGCCTCTGTTGATGTGGTGTATTACATTTATTGATTTGTGTATGTTAAACCATCCCTGCATTCCTGGAATGAACCCCACTTGGTCATGATGTATAATCTTCTTGATGATTTGCTGCATTCTGCTTGCTAATATTTTATGGAGAATCTTTGCATCTCTGTTCATTAATGAGTTTGGCCTATAGTTCTCCTTTTTGGTTGGGTCCTTCTCTGGTTTGGGTATGAGAGTTATGCTTGCCTCCAGGAATGAGTTAGGGAGGTCTGCTTTCTTTTCAATTTCACTGAAGAGTTTAAGGAGTATTGGCATCAAATCTTCTCTAAATTGCTTGTAGAATTCAGATGTGAATCCATCAGGACTTGGACTTTTCTTTGTTTGTAAGTTTTTTATTATGTTTTCAATTTCAATGGCTGTCTTAGTTACTTTTTATTCTTCGCTGAGACAAATTACCTGATGCCCAAATTTGGGAAAGGAAAGGTTTATTTCTTACAGTTTTTGGAGGTTTTAGTCCATACTCAGTTGGCTCCAAGGCAGGGTGGCATGGCAGGGCCGCAGTTCATGGCAGCTGCAAACAGCAAACAGCAAGGCGGAAATCGGCAAGAGAGAGAAACACCCCTTCTTCCTGCCATTACATCACATCCTGGCTCTACCCCTAGGAGGGTGTAGCACTGACACCACCAATCCAAGCACTAGACAATGAACCAGTCACAAATGCACAATGCAAATAACATGAGGCCTGGGGGCCACTGACATAAACCATGACAATAGTTGATATTGGGTTATTCAAAATTGCTATATCTTCTTGGTTGAGCTTTGGTATTTCATATGTTTCTAGAAATCTGTCCATTTCCTCTATGTTTTCCTATTTGAGTAGAGATTTTCAAAGTCTTTCAAAGTAGAGATTTTCAAAGATTTTCATAATCTTTTGAATTTCCATGGGATCTGTAGTAATTTCCCCCTTTTCAGTCCTTATTGTGTGAATTTGGGTTTTTTTCTTTCTTTTTCTTTATAAGGTTAGCTAGAGGTTGGTCTTTTTTGTTTATTCTCTCAAAAAACCAGCTTTTTGATTCATTAATTCTTTGTATTATTTTTTAGTTGCAATTGCATTGATTTCTGCTCTAATCTTTACAATTTCCTCTCTTCTATGAGCTTTAGATTTAACTTGCTCTTCTTTATCTAAAAGCTTGAAGTGAAGCATTAGACTGTTTATTTGTGCTTCTTCTGTTTTCTTGACATGACAATTTATTGCTATATATTTACCTCTTAAGACCACTTTCGCTGCATCCCATAGATTACAATAGGTTGTTTCCGCATTTTCATTGAATTCTAGTTATTGCTTTACTTCGTCCTTAATTTCATCTATAGCCCACTGGTTTTTCAAAAGATTGTTACTTATCTTCCATATATAGATGCAGGTTTTACAATTTCTTTTGCCATTCATTTCCTGAAATTTCACTGAATGCACTGAAATAATGCACTATGGTCAGATAGTATGCATGGGATAATTTCAATACCTTTGCATTTACTTAAGAATGTTTTATGGGATAATATATGGTCTATGTTGGAGAATGTCCCTTGTGCAGCTGAGAAGAATGTGTATTCTGATGTGGTTGGGTGGAACATTCTGTAAACATCTACTAAGTCCAATTGCTCACAGGTATGCTTCAGTTCTATTATTTCTTTGCTGATTTTTTGTCTAGTTGATCTATCTCTTTGTGACAGTGGGCTGTTAAGGTCACCTGTAATAAGTGTGTTCTTCTGTATTTGGTTTTTCATGTCCTTTAGTATCTGTCTTATATAGTTGGGTGCTCCTGTGTTTGGTGCATATATATTTATAATTGTTAGTTCTTTCTCTTGAATTTTTCTGCTTACGAGTATGTAGTGACCTTCTTTGTCTCTTTTAATCATTTTAGGTTTGAAGTTCACATTGTCTGCAAATAGAATAGTTACCCCTGCTTTTTTTCTGGGTTCCTGTTGCATGGAATACTGTTTTCCATCCTTTGACTTTTAATCTATGAGTTTCTTTTGAGTCAGATGCATTTCTTGTATACAGCATATTGTGGGATCCTGTTTCTTGATCCATTCCATCAACCTGTTTCTTTTGATATGTGAATTGAGCCCATTTACATTTATGGATATCACTGATATGTACTGGCTGGACTTTGCCATGTTGTGTTACTGTTGTTACTTTCCTGGTTTTCTCCCTTGTTTACTTTCTTGTCCAGCCTGGTGATTTCTTTGTGCTGTTGTTCTGGAGATTGTGGTCATTTTTATCTCTACCTAGGATGTCCTTCAGCACTCTTTCTAAGGTTGCTTTGTTGAACATGAATTTCTTTAGTTTTCTTTGTTGTGGAAGTATCTTGTTTCTCCATTAAATTTGAAAGAGATTTTGGCTGGATATGTCAGTCTGGGTTGAAAGTTGTTTTCTTTTAGGGCTTGAAATACTTCACTCCGAAGCTCGTCTTAACTTGAAGGCTTGTTCTGAGAAGTCTGCTGTCATTCTAATAGGCTTTCCTTGATGGGTGAGTTGTGTCTTTTCTCTAACAGCTTTTAGTATTCTGTTTTTATGCTGTATGTCTGAGATCCTAATTATTATATGTCTGGGTGTAGGTTTATGTTGGTTATGACTTTGTGGCATTCTAGCGTTGTGGGGTTTTCGGGTACTCAGGTATCCTTCCAGAGGTGGTTTCTAGGTTCTTTCTGCCCTGAAAAAACAATTGGTCAAGATAAGCACAAATGGTAGTGAAGTTTTATTAAAGGAAGGAAAAGTAACTGGCTTTAAAGGGTGAGTTTTGACCAACTAAAACTAGGAAAAAAAAATACACCCTATAGTGTGAGGGTGGACCACCATGCAAGAACCGAGTAGCAAAAAACTCAATGTGGACTGTTTTTATATCACCCACCCCTTAGGCTGATGTTAGGTCTAGGCCATCCTATGGAAAACCTGCTTGAGGTCTCATGAAAAATTCATGTGCAAGGCTATGGGAATTACTCTGCATACTCTGTAATTTTGTAATTAACGTGTCACACCAATTTCACCACTCAGTCTTAACATGGTCTAATCTCATGTCTCACTAGTACCTCAAAAATAGATTTAAAATTTTTCCTTAGATTGGAGGGAATAGCCAAATCATACAGAGCTTTTCTAGCATTCACTAGGCCCTGGGTATGATTTCTGGCACCACAAAAAAGTGTTTCTTATTTAAGCTCAGGAAAATAAAAATAGGATTGGAATGACTATATCTTCTTTTTACTGGTAATGGACGATCCCTTGTGAAGAATCTTGTTCTCATATTTTGGAGAAATAGATAGCTCTTTGTTTTATCTATTTCTTCTAAGGAAATTTTCTTTTTTTTTTTTTTTTTTTTACCGGGGATCGAACTCACAACCTCACGCTTGCCAGGCAGGCGCTTAAGCCACTGAGCTAAATCCCCTGCCCAAGGAAATTTTCAAAAATGGAATTTTTTTATTTTAGGATCAGTTTTGTTCAATTATGTTTCCTACGAGTTATCCATTTCTTTGAGGTCTTTAAACTATTTGCATGGAGTTATGTAAAGAAATATTTTACAATATTTAAAATGTCCTGTCCTCTTAATACCGGGTGTGGTGAGACATGCCTGTAACTCCAGCAATAGGGAGACTGAGGAGAATCACCAGGAATTCTAAGGTCAGCCTGAACTACATAGTGAGATCCTGTCTCAAAAAAACAAAACAATAAAAATAAATAAAAATAAAGTGTTAGGGGTTGGGGATTTAGCTCAGCAGCATAAGCACCTGCCTTGAAAGCACGTGGTCATGAGTTGGATCCCTGGTACCAATAAAAAAATAAAAATAAAAAATAAAGTGTGCTCTTACTAGAGTTATGTCAACTTTTCATGTCTTATTTGGTATATTTATATATTTCCACTTCTCAACTATCTTTTGTACATTGTCAGTTCATTTATTCATTCTACCATATGTATTTTGAGAAAATGTTTATCTTTGTTAATTCTGCTCCCCCTTGAATTTATTTTGCTTTTCTTCCTTCTTTTGAATCCAGTCTTTACTCATTGACTTTTTTTAAATTAAGGATTGAACCCAAGGCCTTGCACTAATCTATATCCCCTGCACTTTTTTATTTTTTTATTTTGATACAGGGTCTCAGTTGCCCAGACTGGCTTCCCCTTTGCAATCCTTATGCCTCAGCTACCTGAATAGCTAGAATTTTAGGAATGTACCACCATAACCAGCCTGTAGGTTTTCTTTGAGACAGGATCTTGCTTTGTAGTTCAGGCTGGCCTTGAACTCACTATGTAGTCCAGGTTGACCTCAAACTAACAACAATCCTCCTGCCTCAGCCTTCTGAGTGCTGGGATTATAGGCATGCACCACCATACCCAGTGATATTTAATATATTTTAAATCTATGAACTTTTGTCTGAGTACTGCTTTCTCTATATCCATAGGTTATGATATGTAATGTTTTCACTACCATTATCTAGAAATTTAGCTATTTTGGCTTGCATTTCTCCTTTGGCCCGAGGGTTGACAGTTTTTACATTTTAAGACAGATCCATTTTATATTGATTTCTAGTTTTATGTAGTTGTAATCAGAAAAAATTGTTTATATTAGTTTTGCTTTGGGGAATTTATTGAGGCTTTCTTCTGGGCCAAATATTGATTTATTTTACTTTACAATTTATGGTACTAATGATTGAATGCAGGGCCTTTGCACTGAGTTATATCACCATTCCTTTGCTTTTGATTTTGAGGCGGGGTCTAAATTTTGTAGGCTAGGCTTGAAATTGCAATCCTCCTGCCACAGCCTAAAAGGGTGCCAGGATTATCAATGTGTGCCCAGCTCCTAATATTGGGTTTTTTGTTTCCTTAATGTGTCCTGGAATTGTAACAGAAAATGCCTCCCCCAGCCATTCTGTTAGTCATCCAGGTAACAGTTTCTGTTACAAGTTCCTGTTGCTTCTGTCTCTTAGAATCAGTTGATCACTGTGATGCATAGCTGGTCACTACAATGCATATTGTAAGACCTAATTAAAGACAGACAAGTACTCTTATTCTTGCTTGCAACCCCATGAAAACCTCCCTCCCTGAGCCTTTGGGGCCTAATATTTTGGGAATGATCTCAATAAGTGCCCAATGACATGAAATTGCCTCCAAATCCTGGGTGTTGTTTTGGTGTTTCTGCTTGCCATTAAATCTGCTGCACTGGCTGGGAAGACCAACCATGCTGACTTCTTTGGTTATCGGTCATGGCCCTCATGAACTGTGTTAGTTACTGTTCTCTCATTGCTGAGAAAAAATACTTTGATGTCCAAAGTTAAAGAAGGTAAGGTTTATTTAGCTCACAGTTTGTGGAGGTTTCAGTTCACAATCAGCTGTCTCCAAGGCAAGGTGGTGTGGTTGAGGGGCAACCATTTATGGTGGTAAAAGACAGCAAAAGCAGAAAGAGCAAAAAGGTTAATAGAAAGCCTCTTTCCTCCCTTATTTTATGCAGGCTACCACCACTGAGTCAGTGTGGCATTTACACCATCTCCATGCCCTTTTGCACAGGCTCAGGATTCTTACAACTTGAGGGTCCCAGCCCTCTGCTGAGTGTCTTAGTTAAATTTCTAAACTTCTCTAGCTAAACTTCTAAACATCCTAGAGTGGTAAATGCATATCCTCAACATGCCAGGAAGTAGAATTGCTGAGTTACTTAGTTAACCTTCTAGACTTCTCAAGTTGACACTATGTATCAACCATTAAATGAATGGAGCAAGGACCTCTGGAGGTCCCAAGAGAAAGGCATTCCCTCAATATTTCTGGAGTCCACTTGGAGGTCTGGAAGAGGATTTCTGGCTCCTTGCTCACATTGGACCCCAAAAGGAGGACTCATATTGGACCCCCCAAAAAGGAGGATGTGTTTTTTCTGTCTGTCTGCCTGCCTGCCTGCCTGATTCCTGTAAGCCTCCAAGGGCACCCTAGTTAGTAGCTGTCAATCCTGCTCAGCTTGAGCAAGAGAGTCTGATCAACTCTAATTAGTGAGGACCACACTTGAGGGAAGGAGTTGGAATGTTTAACCTCTGAGTGCCTGTTGAATGAATTTGTGAGTAAGTAGAATTGGCAGTGTAAGCCATAGGCTGCTCCATCTGTGCACCAAGACTGGGAAGCACTGGTCGTGATAGCTGATTAGGCCCTTACCTGAAGTTCCATGGCAACTGACATGGGGCATGCACCCTTTTTCTGTTGTGCCATCATGCAAGGGTACACAACACACACACAGGAAGTCAGAGATGGAAAATAGTCAAAACCCACAGTTCCTGATGCAAAAAAGGGCTTTTCTGAGATTACAGTTAAAAATGAAACCAAATCACTCTAAGGGGGTAAAAAGGAAAACAAAAGGCTCATTCTTCCTGAGAATTCTGCCTTGGCATTCTCATCAGCTGTCATAATTGCTGCCAACACCTGTAGCTCCATTCTCCATTCCCAACTCATCTATTTCCAGCCAATTGAACCAGTTCCAGATATCCATTGCCTACATTCAGCCACAGAGGCCCTGCCTACAGAGCCTTGTGCTTACACACCTGTCCTGATCAGATGGCATCATCTAATGCCCACCCAAGATTACTGACAGCAATTCCTTCTAAGTCTATTCAACACAGAAATGTCCATATTTTGACTGAGCAAACATTGGACTGTCAGCCCTGGTAAATGGGTTGCTATGACCTTTAAACAAAGCAACCCAGTCAAGCAATTCTCAAAGACATAAAAAGGGGGGCACAAAAAGCCCATCAATCACTGTTACCTAGAAACCTGATAAAAGCACCCACTGTTCATAACAAAATCCAGTCTAATAGATGACACATCCTCTGGCTATAAGTTATAAAGGCTATCGACACAAAAAGTAAATGCCCCCTCCATCTATAAGACACAAAGAAACATGACTAATCAGGCCCACCTCAACCTGAGCCTCTCCTCACCCTATTGCACCTGGATGGATAGAACAGATCGAGCTCTATCAAATTGGGCCCCGGAGAGCCTACAGTCATTCCAAAAATTGGGAGCAAACTTTCCTGGTAGACAATAGAACAAAATTCTCTGCCTTCAAAAGTTTCCTCTGTCAAAAATTTACCATCACCAGGGCAACTGGAACCTTGCCTCTCACCCCTTCTTCCAGGCACAAACTTGCAACCTGTGAAGATATTTCACCAAAAATAAATTTCTGTCACCAAGCCAGTCATCCTCTCTCTCATTTAACCTTACAATTTTCCCAAGAGGAAGACGATTCCCATGTCACAGCCTCAAACAGATAACTGCAATCTTGAAATTCAGAGAACTCTACTCTCAGAGGTATAGGCCAAAAACTCACGTCTGGGCCTGGCCATTAACCATGGCACCTCAACATGATCCCAATTGATGTCACACAGTGTCCTATGTCACAGAAAGTACACAGGCATCCAGCAACACCTCAGTCACCTAAAGCAGTTCAAGATCCTGATAAACTGTTAACCACCTTGTACTCTGAAGTTCCCAACCTATATACCATTTTTGGACTGTTATCTCCAGATGACACCTGGTTTACATGTCTAGATTTAAAAGATGCCTTTTTCTACTTGAAAGCTGCTCCCATAAACCCCTTCAACTGGGACAATTATGAGATAAGAAGCAGGTCACTTGGACTCAGCAGCCACAAGGGCTTAAGAACTTTCTCATTATTTTGGGGGATGCTCTAACAACAGATTTGGCCAAGCCACAATCGTCTTTTTTTCTGAGACAGCCTTTTTCTCTGTCCTCTCCTGCTTGATGTCATGGTCCCCTGGGAAAACTGCTGAACTGTCAAACTGCTGAAATAGACCTCTCCTGCCTGTAAAGCCAGTTCAAGATCTCTGCCAATGCTTCAGAAAATGTCCTCCATATACACAGCCTCAGTCTTCTGCCACCTGCAGCCTGCTAGTACACCTGCTTGGACCTAAAAGATGCTTCTTCTGGCTTTAATTGGCTCCTGTCAGCTAGCTCCTCTTAGCAAAGACCCCAGGTATTAACTGACCCGGACTCAACCTCCCAGAGGTTCAAAAACTTTAGTCTATTTGAAGAAGCCTTCATAGATGACCTCACTAGTGTTCAGTAAAAAAGATCACTGCACTTCTGATTAATGACACCCAATCTGCCTTCTGGAAAGACACAATAGCTCTGTTGCAATATCTGGCAGAAACTGGTTACAAAAAACTCTGCAAATTTATTGGAGCTGCTGACTTCCACAGAATATAGATCATTGAATTCACAAAAACAATAACACTTACTCAGACAGTCAACCCCTGGGTGTTCCCAGTGGCCTGTGTAAATACTTGAGTCAAGTCACTAAAGGCTTCCTTTCTACCCCTTGCTTTTGTACTATAATAACCATTGTTAGAAATCTGATAAGTTCACCTTAGGCCAAGACCTAACTGTCTAGGTGGCACATGTTGTACTGGACCTCCTAAATAACTGAAAACCACTCAGTCCTGCTATGTACTGCCCACCAAGCTGTGCCCACCAGACCATGACTGCCCAGCACTGACTGATGAATTGTTCTCTAGTCAGCCAGACTTGAAAATGAACCCCTTGGCAGATGCTGAGTAAACCCTGTTTACAGATGGAAGTGGCTCTGTTAGGAATGGACTCCAACAGGCTAGATAAGCTGTGATCACCTTAGACAAGTTTATTTTGGTCCAAGCTGTCCTACTCCTGCTTCCTGCTGCTGTTTGGAAACCTGCCATCAATGACACCAAAACTGTGCTCAAAATAATCTGATCCAGAGGCATAAGCTCCCTCTAAGGATTCGATTGACTGAAATGTCAACCTCAGCCAGAAAAACTTTACCTGGTACTCCCAGAAGATCCATATTAATTGGATCCAGAATTTCCCCTACTGCATGTTCTGCAAGTTCAAGCCACAGTGCTGGCACCTGTATCCTTGTATCCAGCTCAGGTTTCAGTGTATGTGTCACTAGCCCCAACCTCCACCAGGCATACAGATGGACTTCACTAAAGTAAAACCTTATAAGGACTAACAGATATCTGTTAGTGCTTATATGCACCTACTCAGGCTAGCCTGAGGCATTCTCTACCTGAGCTGAGAGGACAACAGAAGTCTGTAAGGTCCTGCTATAAAAATCATCCCTAGATATGGCCTACCCTTGACCATTTCCAGTAGCAACAGGCCTGCATTTGTAGCAGAGATAACTAAAGAGAAACTACATATAGCATACAAGCCACAAACTTCTGAAAAGTTGAAGAAATAGAACAACCCTATGGGAACAGCTTGTAATCAGTTTAGCTGAAAGACCTTCTATACCTGTAGACAACCCTGCACACACATATAACCCAGGTGCATATTAACTACATCTTAAAGTTTCAGAAATCTAGCTTTAGATCCACCATTCAAGAGTTAAAAGAGCCCATCCTAATGATTGCTGAAGTTTATTTGGACCAAACATCTGCTCTAAAGCTCACTCTGAAGAGAGGATGCACTTAAAGCCCTACCCTGGTCATTCCATATGCTGACCTGTTTATGCATAGCTTAATCTTGAGGACATCATTCATAGGATTGCTCCATACCTAAATGCATTATTCACCTTGATTTTTCTGTGCCTTTTCAGGCTGCTTACCCCAGTCCTTGCTTAAGCTTACATATATATGTATTTGATATTGTATTGTACTTTTGCCTTAGCTCTATGGATGATTGCCCTGGGAGAATAAAAAATAGCCAATAAGGCTTTTACAAATGATAAAGATTTGACAAGTACCCAAGGCACTTTGGACACTCTCCTAAATCAGATTAACTTCACTCCTTTGTCACAGTCAACTTAGGGAGAAACCCTATAATAAGGGAAACAAACCACAATTTTCTGGTGGGAAAACTTTTCTTCTTTGGGGATCTTGGCTACAGCCCATTCTAGGACCACTGACAGTCCTAACGTTGCTACTTCTAGTTGGGCCTTAGCTCAAAAGATCATATGTAACATGCCCAGCAAAGATTTGCCAGGGAAACTAAAAGGGATGGAATGTAGCAGAAAATGGCCCCCGAAATTGGTCTGTTAGTTGCCCAGGTTACAGTTTCTGTTACAAGTTCATGTTACTTCTGTCTCTTAGAAACACGATGATTCATATTTTAAGAGCCAAAGACAGCCAAGTACTCTGCTTCTTACTTGCAACCCCATAAAACCTCCTTTCTTGAGCTTTCAGGGTCTAATATTTTGGGAATGATCCCAATTAGTGCCCATCGATGTAAAATACATCTTCCTCCAAAGCCTGGGTGTCATTTCAGTGTTTCTGCTTGCTGTTGCAGAATGAGAAAAAAAGTTAAATCTCTCCTGAAGTGTTTTAGTGTGTTTCAATCTATTATCTGTTGCTCCTTATATCTCATCATTTCAGGTTTGTATAAGTTGCTATATTACTTGATACAAAAATATTGAAAGTATTATATCTTCATTACAAATTACAGCTTTGGGCCGGGGATTTAGCTCAGTGGCTTAAGTGCCTGCCTGGCAAGCACGAGGTTGTGAGTTCGATCCCTGGTACCAACCCCCCCCCAAAAAAAAACAAAAAAAAATTACAGCTTTGTCTCAATGCTTTTTTGTAATAAGATATTCATTTCAAAATACTTTTAAATTTATGGAGAAGTTATAAAGATGAAAGTTACCACATAAAAAAATTTAAAAAGAAAGAAAAAAAGAGTAACCATATAGCCTTCACCTAGTTGTCAACTTTTGTTAACACTCTGGATAACTACATTTCTCAAAAGTACAAGATTAATATTGGTATATGGTATATATCATTAATATTGATATTATATATATTTTTGTTGGTTGATTTTGGTTTTGGTTTTGGAATCATGGTCTCACTAAGCCTTGAACTCTTGTCGATCCTCTTGCCTCTGCTGCTGGGATTACAAGGGTGTGCCACAATGCCTGGATCATAATATTGGTATATTATTAAACTTTATTAAACTTATTTAACTCTTATTATTTAAACTCTTTATTAAACTTCAGACAATTTTTCAGATTTTACTAGGTTTTTTTTTCACCAGTATCGATTTTTTAATCTCAAGGTCCAATTCAGGATACCACATCTTTTTTTTTCTTGAGACAGCATCTCACTATGTAATGCAGGCTGCTCTTGCACTAGCTTATGTAGCCCCAGCCTGGCCTCAAATTTATGGCAATCCTACTGCCTCAGCCTCCTGAGTGCTGGGATTACAGACGTGGGCTACTACATCCAGCTTTTTCTAATTTTCACTTACTAAGATAAAGAAATGCTACTGGGATTTTTTGGTTTTGTTTTCTGGGTTTGTTCATTTGCATGTTTTATGGTGCTATGGACCAAACCCACTGATCCTTGTTACTTTTTTTGAGCACTTGGGATTGAACCCAGGGCCTCTGCACTATGCAACATCCCTACCCCATTTTTAATTCTTGAGTCAGGGTCTTGCCAAGTTGCCCAAACTGGGCTACACTTGCAACCCACCTGCCTTAGCCTCCCAGATTTCTGGGATTACAAGTGCCACTGTGCCAAGCTTTGTTATTGATATTTATGTTAGTTTCTTATCTAGCAATCTTCTTTAATTCTAATCATATACTTGTATCTTTTTTAAAATCTATTTTCTTCTAATTCTCACATCTCTCATTGATTTTTGTTGTCCACAATATTTTAATATTTTTCCACTTTTAAATATTGTTTTTTGGTTATAACATGTTTAGGGAGCCAGTAAAGCTGGAGATCAATCACATGTGCAGGGCTGGAGTAAGGCCATTCAGGGAACAAATAGCCCCTTAGGTGAGCCACATGAACAAGATACTCCAGCCCAAAGAGCACTAAGCCCCAAAACAATCCAAACAATGGGTTGCTAGGCAAAGGGGTGTCACATGACACTAACATGCTAAATGCATAAACACCCCCATTTTTGTTGAGCAGTTCCTTTCCTCCCATCCAGAGAGAAGACTCCACCTGAATCCATCTTTCTGTGACTTGTCTTTATTTCTTTTCCTTCTTGCTGCCCTTCATGGTCCTCATCCTGGGAAGTTTAAGGGCTGTGTGGATCATAGCAAATACAGAAGATCCAACATTATTATTTTTTTAAATCATCATCATAAGACTGTTATAGTTATACTCTACATACTCCCAAGGTACTTTAAAATGGTTATATTTTAAGTCTATAAATGAAAAATGACAATAAATCAAATACACCATTTGTACAACCAGGACTAAACACTAGTAAAGTGTTTAAACTGAACAACCAATAAGCTTAAAGATAACCCAGCATGATTTTACAGAAGAACCAGGTTCAGTCCAACTAAAATTTTCTCATAGCAATTGACACTGATGTACAAGTATACAAATTAGCTGATGAACTGCACAAGTGGAAAATCCATCTTTCCTCTTCCTCATTTTGCTTTGTTACATCTCTCCTTACTTTCTCCTTTCCTCTTCTCCTTGGTCTCACTGCCCCTTGAGAAATTCCAAACCAAATGCTGCAATGATCCTTCTCCACTGCAAATGAGGTGTCCTGAACTCTACTGAAACATCATGCTCCTTGTTCTGTTCAGTGAACAAAAACCTCAGATCACCAATTATTTTCAGATTTCTAACACAGCATAAGGAATTGACTGAGTAAAAATAAAAGGTTAAGTTTTTTTCTTTGCTTGGGTGAAGAAAATTATCTGTGGATAAGAAAACATGAATATTCAGTATGTAGGCATTAGCCAAATGAAAATAATTGCAGTGGGTTGACATATTGTCTAAGGCCAGTATGTTTAACCTCTTCTTAACCCTTTCTGTTTTCTTGGACTCATTTCAAATCTGACTAGGCAGGCAGGATTAATTCTAGTAAAGTACTTGTACAGTTATCTAAAGGTTACAAGTACCTTTCCATTCTTTTTAATACAAATATTTTAATGTAGTCATTTTATTTACAGAACAAATTGCAAAAAGTATATCATCACATTCAATTCAAATGCAACTAATGATAACTAGGTATAGATACTACTTTGTAAACCTTCTATACCTTTGTAAAATATAGTTATCCAACAGTTTTATGAAAGAGTTGTCTGTCTCATTTCTTTGCATCCCTTTATAGCCTTAACCAAGATTTTCAGTTCCATGTTAAGTAGTAGTTATTGAAAATACATAGTCCTATTCTCAACCTTAAAGGATATCTTATTTTTCTGATTTCTGAGACAAAATACCTGAACCTAAAGTTAAAGGAGGAAAGGTTTATTTAACTCATAGTTTGTAGAGGCTCCGGTCCACAGTTGGCTGGTTCCCAGGCAGGGTAGCATGGCAAACAGGCACCACAGAGGATAGTCCACAGGAGCAGGCAGGGGAGGGCTAATTAGCCCTTTTTCTGTCCCTTATATTTTATAGAGGCTACCCACCATAGGGTGGATGTAGCACTCACACCCTTAATCCTAGCCAGAACTATGCCACATCAGTCAGTGGATTCATTGAATAAACAGTCACATTGATCCCAGCACCACACACTCTACATCCAGCTCCCTCTAAAAAGCACCCTTCTATGACTGCATGAAGTTTTGGGGGAACATCTAGACACAATCATAACAAAGGAAATACATGTTATGTTTTTCTATTTTTTGTTTTAGTTTTGTTTTGTTTTTGAGACGGTCTCACTATGTAGTTCAGACTGACCTTGAATTTGCTATATATAGCCCAGGTGGGCCTCAAACTCATAGCAGTCCTCCTGCCTCAGCCTTCCAAGTGCTGAGATTACAGGTCTTGCCACTTCACCCAGCTTATTTCTCTATTTAGTATAAAGTCTACTGTAAACATTTGGTATGTAACCTTAACTAAGTTAACAAATTTTCTTCCTATTCCTAGTTTGCTAAGAGATGTTTGTAGGTGTGTAATATGCTTTTTCTACATTGAAATAATCATATTATTACTCTTCTTTAGTCTTCATGCAATAAATTTCATTGATAGATTTTCTGAAATTGAACTAATTCTCTGTATATTCTATTCTTGGAATAAGTTCCATTTGATCACGGTATTTTAATATACTTTTGGATTTTATTAACTAATACTTTATTTCAAATTTTTGCTTCTATACTTTTAAATAAAATGATCTCATAATTTTTTTCTTGTATTATCATTATCTCTGTGGGCCTTTTTTTCTTGTATTATCATTAACTCTGTGGGCCTCTTGATATCACTGTGTATGCCTACATCTCTGCCAGTGGGTGATTCATTCTTTGTGCTTTTCTAGAGTCAAAATTTTAAAATTGTGCTGAGTTTGGTGGTGCACTCCTTTAATCCTAATTGAGAAACTGAGGCAAGAGGATGACCATGAGTTGGAAGCCAGCCTGGGCTATATAGTGATTATAGTGATTTCCATGCCAGCCTGAACTACACAGCAAGACCCTGTCTCAAAACAAACAAACTAGCAAAGATTTCAGGATTGCACTAGACTAATAAAATGAGCTGAGTATCTTTCTTTATGTTCATATTTTCTGGGATAACTTATATAAGAGAAATGGCCATAAGTATAGCTCAGTGGTAGCCCTGAGTTTGATCCCTAGCACCATAAAAAAGAAGAGAAAAAAGAGAAGGAAGGGGAGGAAGAAGAGAAGGAAGGGGTCAGTAACTGTTTCTTGAGAGTATGGTACAATGTACCTACAAAATCATCTGAGCTTTAACTATGGCATTTGAAAGGGAGGCCCTTGACTACCATTTTAACACTTAGTGGTCTATTCAAGTTTCATACTTCCTCAGATATCATTTTCATCATTTTATATATCTCTAGGAAAATTTATTAAACAAATTTTTTATTATTTTTGTCTAGTTCCTAACAGTCAAGTTTCTGGCTTGAATGCCTGGCAGTGCCTCCACAGAGAGGAGAGTGCCAGAAGAGAAGCATGCCTGTCATTTGGGGGTAAGAAGTTTATTTCCCTTTACTCTTCCAGCAAACTTTAAAAAAAAATCTATGTGATTGTTTATAATGATAGTCTGCTATGTTGCTCTTTATATGAAAATATAAGACTTAAAGAGAACAGTTTGTCAAAGGGAAATAGGCTTGATGATTCTCTGTGCAGCTATTCTCTATTCCTAAACTGCAAGGGCATAACTCTGTGGGCCTCTTGATATCACTGTGTATGCCTACATCTCTGCCAGTGGGTGGTTCATTCTTTGTGCTTTTCTACATCTCTCAGTATCTACATTTGTGAGAATCTATAATTCTCTGTGTATCTTTCTTTGTTTCTGCATGTGTCTGGGTCTCCAAGGGAAGGATTCTATATGCATCTGTGTGTTTCATTGTAGAAATATATGTTTGGAGTGCACATGCTACGTGGCAAGTTCAGACTCTCCAAATCTGGAAGAAACATTATAACAGGAAATGCTCTGGATTCCAGCTTCCGGATGGAATTTCACTCAGAAAAATACCCCTTCCTGGTCCTCCCAATAAATGCAGCATTCTTTTTCCTTCTAAAAGTGGCTGAGTTGAGGGGGTTTATGTTAACCTTGACCCCAGAAGCCATGTCTTTCGGGAGGTATTGGCAGAGCCATGAAATTCCACACCCTCCTGCTCGCCTCTTGCCAGGCTTACTTCTTCCTCCTGAACCCTTTTATAGCTTCACACTATCTAGTAGACCAATTCTAATCTAAATTGTTCCAAGAGGCTAGAAAAAGACATAGGGATATGGGGACAAAGAAACTGCATAAAATTTTAAAGTAAATCAATAAATAAAAATAGACACGGAGACAGGAACAGATAAAGACAAAGAGACAGATGCTGGGTTTGGGGGCATATGCCTATAATACCAGCTACTCTGGAGGCTGAGGTAGGAGGATCACCAAATTCAAGGCCGGCCTAGCCAATTTAGCAAGGCCTTGTTGCAAAATAAATTGGGGGGGGGTCATGAGACAGGGCCTCACTAGGTAGTTTAGACTGGCCTTGAACTTACTATGTATCCCGAATGGCCTGAAACTCATGGTGATCCTCTTGCCTCAGCCTCCCAAATACTGGGTTAACAAGTGTGTGCCGAGGGAAAGAGGAAGACGGCGGACTGGTAGGTAGCAGGAGAGACCCTCTCTGAGAGAGACAGCTCAAATGCCAGAATAAAACACCCTGGAGAGTCCCAAACAGAGAGAGAGAGAATCTCACAACCTAGAAAGGAACTAAAGTGCGAAAACCCACTCGAATATGAGGTCCTGGGGCTACTATTAGTGAAGATAAGATCAGCAAGTGCGGCATTCTCCTCAAGCCACCTGAACCCCACCTGACCTGAACAAGCGATCCGAGCCGAAGCGACTGGCTTGAGCCACCGGAGCGCGGAGCTGAACAGCCCTGCGTGCAGCTCGCCAGGACCGGGTCTCCACATGACCCACCCAGAGGCACCGTGGATTCCCACCGCAAGCACGCTGAAATCGGAGCTCGGACAGTCCAGCAGTTCTCGGGGACGTGGTGAGTGATGAGAATAAGACCCTACCACGGGAAAGGGGAAACCGACTGGACGACATGATGGATTTGGGCAGGTCAGCCCTAACTCCATAAGGAAGTGGCTTCAGCAGGTTATTCCCATTGCCGAGCAGATTGGTGGAATCTGCTTGAACTACACCACGCCACTGGCGGGGACCCAGTTACTTCCCTGAGATCAGTGCA